>VZRR01005022.1:476805-598352 GCA_013398015.1 Oreocharis arfaki | reverse complement strand
GCTGCGGGTGGATCTCTGCATTCCCCGTGGATCCCCACGGGCTGCGGGTGGATCTCTGCATTCCCCATGGATCCCCATGGGCTGCAGGGGCACAGCTGCTTCACCATGGGCTGCACCACGGCCTGCAGAGGAACCTCGGCGCCTGGAGCACCTCCTCCCTCTCCTTCTCCACTGACCTTGGTGTCTCCATGTTGTTTCCCTCACATGTTCTCACCTCTTCCTCTTCTCTGACTAGAATCCAAAATCTTGTGACTTTGTTTTGATTTTCTTCTTAAATATGTCGTCACAGAAGTGTTACCAACCTCTCTCCTTGGCCCAGTTCTGGCCAGCAGCATGTCCATCTTCAGAGCCATTGGCCATTGGCTCTGCCGGACATGGTGGGAAGCTTCCAGCAGCTTCCTCACAGGAGCCGTCTTTGCGGCCCCCTGCTACCTAAAATCAGGTTGTGCCAAACCAATACACAAAGGAAAATAACTACAGAGAGCAGAAAATTTGGTTGTCCAGTTCACATAACTGTGATTTCCTTACTGCCCCGGTTTTGTATATCCTGCTCTAGGTCTTACTGCAAGTTAATCATAGAGTGGCCATTAACACACAATGTAAAAGAAAAAACTGTAAAATTATATCAGGAATTACAGCTGAAAATTTATCATCTTCTTTTAATTAAAATCTTCAAACTACTTCACATTTACACGAAATTAAGAGAAACAAGTAAGATCTGGTTTTTGTGATGGCCATGCTTGGACTCCACTAATCTGACAAATAATCAAATGGCACAGATGCCATCTGTCTGTAGATTATTTAATCACAATATGAGCAGAACAACCGAATACTGAGAAGTCTTCCTGAACTGCAGGCCCATTACTTAATCATGTTTTTTTAATAGATTAAAAAAACCAAAACAACAAAAAATCCCCACCTAATTTCAGATGAAAAAGAAAGACTGGCACTCTCATATTCAGAGCACTACCCACATAGAATCAGGAATAATGGCACAGCAAATTTATTTTATTTCTATCTTACAGTCTAGACCTTACTGAATTTAGCACAGAGCATGCAGCAATGTCAAATACTATGTATTAAAATATATATCCTACTGGCAATATTTAAAACTTGTTTTGAATGATTGCTGCAAGTATCAAAGGCATGATGAAGCCATCAAACTACATGGGTTTTCATCTTGGGCAATTTTCTAGATGCAGAATGTGCACATAATTTCCGCCCTAAAGTGAAAAATACATGTAAAGCATGGTTTGATTTTTCTCCTGCCTTTGGCTAGAGGTGAACAAATGGAGATGAACTGTGGCAGTAGTCAGTGCAACAATTCAGCCTTCTTTCAGAGTAATCCCCCAGCTGCTAACAGTGTCTTTAAAGGGCTGAATGGCACATCAGCTTTGTGAAGTACCTTTGGTCATAACATCTTACCTAGACTAGCTGCTGGCACTTGAGCAGCACCAGTCTCCTGCATTATATCTCAGCAAACCCATTCACAGCAGGAAGCTCTGCTGATACACCAGAGTTTAACCCCTTGTGTGTGAAAAGATGGATTGATAAAGCATACTGTACTGTTCCAGCACGCAATAAGAAATATTCTCAGTTACTCTGAACCATTTAATGCGTCCAAATAACTGTGAGAGTTCTTTATGACAACAATTCTTTTATCCTTGTTGTGACTCAAAAGATGTGATTGCCTGACAGCTTTCTGTTTTTATAACCCTGTGCTTTGAAACACACATTTGAAATTGCACTATGTCTTGTAATTACATCTTGCCTGAAAATGAACTTTAAATACTGAAGCTTAATTCCAGGGTGTTGCTGCCATTTGCTAGTTATCTTTTGTTCTGTAAGTACCTGAGATAATTTTCCATAAATGTGGTAAGCATTTTGGATCTGAAAAGCTGATACTTCTTTAAGTTTTTTATTCATAGATTTGGGGGTTTTTTTCCAACCATAATGAGCTCTCAGAGCACTAAGTACAAAGGAGACACCAATATACCTTTTACAGAATTTTGTGGCTTTTACTTACAGTTTATGATGAGTCAATTAGGTGTACAGTACCTGTACTTGGAGGTGGAGTGCATTCAGTCAAGCTAAGCAAAATTTCACAATTCAGCCTCTAATTATTTTAAGTCTGGCAGCCATGCAATCTATTCTGCAATCATTTTGTGAACAGTCTGCTATTCATATGGCAAAAACATCTTGGTGGTTTTTTTCACACATTTCCTAGACTTCAGATAACGCGTTTTTCTCTGACCTGAGAACAGTAGAACATTTCCGATGTGGTGCAAGTCCAGAAGGGATGAAAATCCCTGTGACTCAGATTCAGATTAAATGTGGAGCTAGAAGAAAGCTGAGGCAACTAAACAGTTCCATATCTCCTTTTGGCAGCTGTGAAAGAGGTTGAGAGGATTAGCTTACAATTACATGCCTTCATAGCAGATATCCATAGGTAGATAAAATGGATTGTATTTGACTAGAAAAGAAAGAAAGACACCTAACAAATGCTAAGAAAATATTGATCTGACTGATACCAGAATTATGCAGAAGTTGTTAGGTGAGCATAATAGAAGAGACTTCAAAGTGATAGAGGAATCAGGGAAGATATTTGGAGTTCTCAATAAAGCGATTTGTGTCGGGAAGGCATTACTATATGTGATAACAATTCAGGCTGCATGTTTTTATAGCCCATTTTGGGCTTCAAGTTGGCATTTGTCTCAAAGAGCAGCTTCTGGAGTGCTAAGGAATACAGCTTTCTTGAATAGCTGCTCTAGCCTCCATCTCCATGCAGGTTTCTGTGCATCAGCAATCTGCCCAGATGTGTTCAGTGGTAACAAAAACCAAAAAAGCCCCACCCAAACCGAACAAAAAACCCAAACCCACTGCAGCTGATAAAGAACACAGACTTCAAATGGTCTTTTAGGATATTCTCAGTTCTTGGCTGCAGTTTCATTGGCATCAAAGAACATAACAGAAGATTTTACACAATTGAAGATTATATCAAGCTGACTGCCCATCTCTTCCAACTTCTGCCAGAATAGAATTGTATTGGACAGGTAATGGTGAGGATGAAATGCATAATTATACTCAGTTAAATATGTTCTGTTGAATAAAGAAATTGGATTTTATTCAGATTGCCAACACTTACATCAGAGAGTATCTTTAGCTGAGGTGCCAAACAAATAGGCTTTAAGAGAAATGATCGGTGTGATCATCATTCAGAGTACTGGGTTTTTGTTCCAAGACTCTTGGAGGACTTCAAGAATATCGATTTTGTATGCTTCAAAACACTGCCAAGGCCAGCTCTACTCAGAAACTGTGACTCTGTGCTCTCTTTGGCTCATTATCTACACTAGATGCAAAGTATGTAAAGAGTACAAGGCTCTACCTGCACAGAACAATCTTATTTAGCAAGTGCCCTGCACAGATGAGAATTACTGGTGCAGTAATATAGCCTTGCTGAATGCTCCAAAAATAAAACTAGAATAAATTAACTCTATACCCTAATCAGAGAGCAGGTGGAAAGCCTGGTTCCTAGTTCAGTGGCTTAGTCACAGGTTTTTCATTTTACTTTATTTTATGTATTAACCTCAATACAAGTACTTGCGCTGCAAACATTTTCAAGTAGCAGAGTAATCCCAATGGACCAATTTATGTTCATCAGGTTAAATGTATGGACGTGGTTAATAGGATGGGAACAACCAAGTTGTTCCTGCATTGGGAGGTAGTGTACCATCAAGCTCTTTAAGTGTATTTACAAAGGTTTCCCTTTTGATTTATAGTTTATTTGCATAGTAATACTAAAAGTGTTTTCTCAAAGCATGCCACTGAAATGTGTGAAACCAAAGCTAAGGTGTAGGTATTCCAAACCTGAATAATGAAATAAATGTTAGTACTGGAGACTGTAGAATGTGCAAATACCATCTAGATATAATCAGCAGCAAAAAGTAAGAATCTTGGAAATACCATGGACTGTAATTAAAATAAAAACATTTGTTTGCCTAGGTTGCAGTCATAACTTGGAGCAGGAACATCTAACTTCAGCTAATTATTTCAAAAGGCCCTGGCATATGTGCCGAGGTTTGCCGAGCTTTGTATTTAGAGGCGTTTATGCTCCTTGGACTGAAAATTTGTGATGTTCAAAAAACACTGCTTTCTGGGTTTTGATGTATTTCTTTACAGGTTTGCCTGATAACCTTTACCTTTGGCTCAGCTTTGTGAAATGGCAGTAGAGGTGGGGGCAGGTGAATTCCCTATTAAATTCAGAACAGATAAATCAAAGATCTCCATCCCCTTACCATCTACCTCTTTAAAATGTTGAGTATGGTCCATCATTATATTTCAGAATCATATATACATTTACACGCTACCCATCAGCCACTTGATGCAATGGCAGGCCAAGACTCCAAAACAAAAATAATTTAAAAATAGCTTTTCTGGTTAACTGTGAACTAGTTGTCAGTGAGTTTATTCTTTGAAGGATTACAGCAAACCCATGAAACAGAGGGAAAGGGGAAGAAATCTTTAATGAACATTAAAACAAATGCAGCAGTCTTTCAGCTACGCTGTCACAGGCCTTGGCCAGCATAAAGAAAGCAAAGCCTTTTCCATTGCTTGCTCAAACCATGAGTTTTATCTTTTTGTCTTGGGTTGCCTCCCTGGCCTATTTTATAGCTGTATTGATCCAAATAATGCAGTAGTGAAAAGCAGTTTAGGAAAAGAGAGGGAAAAAAATGTTCCAGCTGACAGAAGGGGAGGAGAGGGGAGAGAAGTCTGTGAACCAGAATTCCAGCTGAAGAAGATGTGTGCTAGAACCACATCCTGTGAGCTGTATCTTGAGATATGTGTGCGCTTTGGTTTGTGAACATTCTACCCCAACACTGAAGAGACCTAAAAACATAGGAGGGAGTGTGTAGGTCATGTACAAGAGGGAAGAATATCTCAATTTTATGTGTGTGTCTGCCACCTAAGTACTCATCCTACTCTAACCTTGGCAGATTATTCTTGCTAATGCACCCTCATATCACATCGGGCTGTCCCACTCCTGGTTCCCCTTCAGATCTCTGTTACAGCCTTTTTCCCTTGCATTCCCTTCTGTGAAACCTACGTAGCAGGGGAAGGTGGATAGGAGAGGTCCATGAGAGGGGCAGCTACCCCCCAACTCAGTCTGCAGTTGAGAAAGGGAAGGAAGAGAACCCCCCGAAAAAGAGAGGCAAGGATCCATTAAGCAGGAGAAGGCAGCAAATCTGTTGCCCCCTTTTCTACTTTGCACTTTCTTGAGAAAAACATTCCTGTAGGAGTCAAAATAAAAATCACTACCTGTGCCTTACAGCAGGAAAATGTATGAAAGAACAAAGCCTGAGAGAGCCTGGCTTAGATTGTCAGCAATTTCCATGCTCATTGGCAGTAAAGTGTTTGTCTTGGATCTTTTTTTGAGACCTGCATGGTGTGGATTCCCTGGGTTGTGTGGCATTCAAAGAGCAATTTTATGTGAAACATTTTTAAAAACTGCTTATTTTTTTAGAGAGCAGACAAGTGAGAGTAGCCATGGAGGATTTTCCACTCCCTGGCTGAAGGTGAAAGTGGGCAGCCACCTGCTTACCTTTTGAAAACATCTGTAGTACATTAGCCAAACTCTCTGTAGAGAAAATTTCAGGTTTCAATTTATGTACGCAAGAGCTCAGCCAGTGAAAGGCTTATTGCAGTTGATATACTTTCCTATTTATAGGTCCCCCAAAACAGTCTCTGAAGCATCACAAAATTAGAAAAACTCATTGTCTAGCACGCTGTTCCTCCCTTATTCATGATGAATGGTGATTTAGTCTTCTGAAACTATGATCATCTTCAATGCTTTTTTTCCTGTTTTCTAGCATATTCTGTTGAGGTTACACTAGGCTTTCAAAATGGTGAGCATTGTGCTTCTAAAACTATTTCCCTTTTTTTCCTGACATCTGTTTTACACTACAATATGACATTTGTAGTGACATGACATGACAAAATCACAGACCTCTGGTGATTCTGTGAAACAGTTAAACAAGTTTTCCTCTGGTGATTCTGTGAAACAGTTAAACAAGTTTTGTCCTTGGTTAAATAAGTGCAAAATCTAGAGTGTTGCAAGATGATAATTTATTGATGGAAAACAAATATTCTAAATGTTTGATGCCAACCCACTGATCAACTTCAAGAACTCAGGCATGACTCAGATAGTGGCATGCAAACTGACAATGCCTTTATTCCAGAATGGCCTTGCATTCTCCGTTTCTCCAAGGAAGCCACAGAATAGGTAAAACAGTGGCTCTGCTGTAATTTTCACTCTGCTTTTCTATGCCCCGCTTCCACCCAGCCTTCACACATCCTACTGAGAGGATCAAACAGATCCATGAGAGTGAGTTCCTTTTCTGAAAGCTTCCTCAAATTCATGGAGACAGTGAAAAGACTTGGATTTATCCCTTAGTATTTAATAGGCTTTGTCTTCACCCTTCTGTGGCATCTGCTTCTGGAAATTCAATTATATTTTGCGAAGAGAAATCTATCTAATCTATTAAGGAATGGGGAAGTGTTCTACTAGTCCCTTGGCAAATAGTATGAGCATCACCACTGCGCAAAAGTGTACCAAAAAAGTAATAAACAGTGTACTCATAACTGATTTTACAATTCATCAAATGAACCAAAAAAACTGGAAAGGTTCATTCCACAACTTACTTTGCTTTTTGAGAAAAAACAACAAAAAATATTTCATTGACACTTTGTACAAGAACCACTTCAGGTATATGTTTGGAGAAAAATAAGCAAATGAAATTATGCATAACATTCACAAAACTGTTGAAGGAAATGCTGTATTTTGCAGGTAACAATCATTCAAGGCTGAGCAAGCTTAACCAGAGAGGAGAAATTTTGAGCTGGTGGCAGGCCGAGGAAACCCAAACACAACTCTCACTGCCTAAATGATTGCCCTAACTGCTGAGCAGCTGGGCAGAAAGGGATAGCAGCCAGTCAGCATCAGCTGCTACATATTTTCTGATTGGTATAAAATACTGACTCTGTCTCTAATATAGATCAAAACTCTGAAAGATTGGCCACTCAACAGGGAGACAAAACTCCCAAGTACTCTAGAGAATGTTTAATTGCATTTACTACATAAAACAGCTCGAAGAAGCAACAGAGAGAAACCATGTATTTCATCTGGTAATAACACCAGAATACTCGCAGCTCAGCTGCTGTTCCCTGTAGGAGAATTGCACTGAATCATGAATTGCCTTTTCTGCTGGACAAAAGGAAGATGATAACTTCTCCACCATTTTTGTAATTCTAGCCCAGGAAATATATTCCAACTTACATAGCGAATGCCACTTCGGATCACGATATTAGGGTAACTAAACATCAAAGCTTAAATTTTGCCACAAGCTTAGTTTTTGCTGAAAGAAAAAATGCTCGGCTCTAACGATAACACTGCAGAATTGCCGGAGGCTTAAAATACCTTTATGAAAAGACTCGTATACTAAAAGTGACTAATTTACTGTGCTGGAAAGGTGTGGGGGTTTTTCATTATTATTAACTGTAGCTTTTTGAGGTCATTTTGAGAACCTGTCTTATATGAAAAATGTCTAACTATTTTCATGCAGCTATCTAAAGCATATATCAAATTCAGCAAAAATAATTTGAAGGTGCAACTACTATTAAGGAGTATTGTGGCTAGATTTTGATCTCCTATATCATTTGGCTTAGAAATTGAAAACGCAATTTAATGAAAACAAATGTGTAGTTTTAAGTCTGAGGTCAGTAAAACTAACAGACAGTATATACGTAATGTCACAACTGCAGAGAACATTGACCAGTAAATGAATTAAGAGCTATGCTATAAATAATCTTTATGCCATCATCTCAGTTTATCAATCATGGAAAAGTAATTCATAAGGGTACTAAAAAAGCGGACTACCTTCAGCTTTTTTTGCTAACACCAATGATCTTCTGGATTGGGGATACATGGTAACCTAAGCTAAGTAAAACAAAGCTGGTTATTAATTTAGAAAAACTTGGACTGGAAAGGTTAGTGCAAAGACTGTTAAGAAAGGCAAGACAAGACTTAACTGGGAAATAATGGGAGGCATCTGTTGTGGTTTAATCCCAACCAGCAGTTTATCCCCACACAGCCACTTGCTCCTGGTGGGATGGGGGAGAGAATCCAAAGAGTAAAAATGAGAAAACTTGTGGGCTGAGATAATGATAATTTTTTTTAGGAAAAGCAAAATCCATGTGCAAGCAAAGCAAAACAAAAATTTACCACTTCCCATGGGCAGGCAGGTACTCAGCCATCCCTAGGAAAGCAGGGCTCCAGCACATGTAATAACTTGGAAAGACAAATGCTATCTCACCAAACATCCCTGCTTCCTCCTTCCCCCAGCTTTGTATGCTGAGCATGACACCATAATGGTGTGGGTTATCCCTCTGATCAGTCAGAGTCAGCTGTCCCAGCTGTGTCTCCTCTCAACCACATGTGCACCCCAGCCGCCTTGCTGGAAGGGTGGTATGAGGAGCGGAAAAGGCCTTGACTCTATGCAAGCATTGCTCAGCAGTAACAAAAATATTTCTGTATTATCAACACTTTTTTCAGCACAAATCGAAAACACAGCCCTGTACTTGGTACTGGGAAGAAAATTGACTCTACTCCTGACAAAACCAGCACAGCCTCACAGAGAGAGCACGCTGCTTAAAATGGGGTTGTTTTTGATGTTCCTCAAGGGTAGATGGAGGCACTGAGTTTCTTTAATGTTTCCTGTAAAGACACTGGTAAAAAATGCGGGGTTGATTAAGTTTCCCGGATATTCAGTGATAGGTATAAAATCAACACAAGAGGGAGAAGGGTTAAATATAAAGAAGTATAACTAATCTTGAAGATTAAAATATTAGGAACAAAGTTAAAGTTCGCTGTATGTAATACAATATCACATATTAAATGTTTTTTTATTAAGATTTCATGTGTCAGAGGCAGTCCCTTTTCTGCCTCCATGTTGTTCCCAAATGGGAGCATGCTTTGGAAGGCACAATCAGAGCACATCTGTGTGCTTCAGCAGTAGACAGCGTGGCAGTCCAGCTTGTGCTCAGAAACCTGGACCAGCAGAGTGGGCACCCAGAGTCAAGCCTTCCTTCTGACAAAGAAGATTGGCGCTCAAAGCCATTTGTAACACAATTATCAGGATCTCTTGTTGGAGCTATTTTGTCTTCTGTGAAGAGGTTTACTGCTCGATGGAAGATCAGGAACTCTAGTCTTCTCTTATGAGATAGATGCATCCTTTATTATTCACAAGATCATGTCCACTCTTTCTACAGCTTAATGAATACTGAATGACTGAATAGTTTATGTAATATTTGATGATGATTCAGCAACTTAGCTGAGAATTACCTGCTACATAATTGTCATGGATTGCAGCATTTCTTTCAGTGATTACTGTCTGGAGATTGTTTATAATCCATAGGGAGAGAGTCCTTGAATCTATCTTGTATTTCCACATTAATGCGATCAGTTGAGTACAAAGTTGCCAACCTTACCCGGTTTCTGGGTAGGACCTGAGCTCCAGAGGAAGCAGGTGTTTAAATTTAGCACGGAGATATCTAATGACTTCTGTGCTCATCGCTGCAGCTCTTTGTTTTGGGCAGGCTGGACAGCATCCTGCTCAGCTTAGTAGCTCCTGTGAGTCCCATTCTCTAGTGGATGTAGGTCACAGAGCATAGAGATGACCAAACTTGAAAGTCATGCTTTATCCCAAACAGCCATGATACCAAAGGATGTTCAAAGCATGTATGTCTTTATGCCTTTGCTCCTCCTCCACTCACTCTGGAAAGAGTTCCCAGAACATTAGTTACAACAGTACTCCTCAATACACAAGAGAGTAAGCAGAATAATTATGGATCTTTCAGTACAACCCTTTGAAGTCTCTTCTCTGTCTTACTAATGCTAAATTGGATTCTTTATCCCATTTACTCTTTTCCAGCTAACAAATCTAATAATGCCATCTGGACCTGTCTTTCCTTTCCCCTTCTGCTCTTCCCTCAGCTCTGCATCAAGAAAAAAAAAAGTTCTGTTTTGAAGTGCCAGGTCACAAGACATCTGAAAAGCAAGATGTTTATTTTTCCACCTGACCTTTGGTCCTTACATCACATTTCACTCCTGTTTTCTCTCAGAACAATCTTTCTTTATATAAAAATGGAAGACTCAGTTCACAAAAGAGATGGGTGAACAAGTTCCTGGAACCATGTGGTGTCCTACTGTTCACTTCATGTCTACACGCATATCTCACTCAGGTCTGTTGAGTCTGAACACAGTGATTTAGACTCTTGCAATTGAGTCTAGCTGGAGGCCTGTATCTAGTGGTGTCTCCGAAGTTTCCATACTGGCCCTGCTATTGCTTAACTTATCCATGAATGACTTGGACAGAGGGGAGATGCCTCTTCAGCGAGTTCACTGATGAGACAAAACTGGAAGGAGTGACCGATACCCCAGAGGGCTGTGCAGCCCTTCAGAAGGACCTTGACAGGTTGGAGAGATGGACAGAAAGGAACCTTCTGAAATTCAACAAAGGCAGTTGCAGGGTTCTAGGAAAGAATAACCCCACACACAGGATAGGAACCAGCTTGCTTGAAAGCATCTCTGAAAGAACGACCTGGAGTCCTGGTGGACAACATACTGTTCCTGAGCCAGCAGTACCCTTGTGACCAAGAAGGCCACTGGTATTCTGGGGTGCATTAGGAAGAGCACTGCTTCAAGGGAAGTGATCCTGCCTCTCTGCTCAGCCCTGGTGAGGCCTCGGAGTGCTGTGTCCAGTTCTGGTCTCCTCAGTACAAAAAAGACATGGAGTTCCTGGAACAGGCCCAGTGGAGGGCAGCAAAGATGATTAAGGGACTGGAGCATCTCTCTTAGGAGGAAAAGCTCAGGGAGCTGGGCTTGTTCAGCCACAAGAAGAGAAAACTGACAGGGGACCTTGTCAATGTACAAAAATATCTGAAGGGAGGGTGTCAAAGGAAGGATTCAGGCTCTTCTCAGTGGTGCCAGGCAGTCGAACAAGGGGCAGTAGGCAAAAACTGATGCAGAGGAAGCTCCATCAGAACATGAGGAAGAACTTTGCAGTGTGGGTGATCACACTCTGGAACAGGTTGGCGAGAGCATTTGCAGAGTCTCCCTCACTGAGGATATTCAAGAGCTGTCTGGATGCAATCCTGTACGATGTGCTCTAGGATGACCCTGTTTGAGCAGGGAGGCTGGACAATATTACCCACTCTGTGATTCTGTGAGTTGTTTTCAATCTTTTGACAATCCCTGAAGGTGGTTCCATTCATCACTCATTTACGGTACAGCATCATGTTCTCTAGGATCCCGTGTCCCAGTTGCACTTGGCTGGTCTGATTTGCAACCTACCACAGAGTGTGGAGGAATGATCTTAGCAGATCTCCACATTTAAAAGAGTCACTCCCAGGTGCAGCCTCCTCCTGTAACAGGACTGACATACAAACTCCTATTTAAGAAAGAATGTATCTGAGGCCTGTAATTCAGAGGGTGTGGGGATCACAGCTTTTATTCTTTGTCCTGCAAAGCACTATGCACAGAATCTAATTGCAGCCTGAGTAACCAAATAAGAAATAAATCATTATTAACAACACAAGCTGCCCAGCATCAATTTTGAAAAATACCCAGATGGAAACATACAAACCTCACCTAATACTGTTTCTGCTTTCAAAAAGGCCCTTAAATTGCCAATTTGTCTTGAACAGAAAAAAATTAACATCGCTTTCCAGACAGCTACCTAGAAGTGGCTGTAGGCATTGTGGCTGGATATGTTATTGGTCTGCATCCCAAATAACTACTGTGTCTGGGAGGCAGGAGGGGAGAACAGGACGAACAGTGTGAGTCAGCAACACACAAGCCACAATTTAAACACACTTAACTTTTCTCCCTTTGGATTTGGGGTCATCTTTGGGTAGTTTGTCCAAACAAAATCTTCTTCTTGCTTCACGTGTTTTCCTTAGAGAAGGAGTATACTGGAGGGAAAGGATCATTTCCTCAGGCTTGATCCATTTCCGTTTTGCACACATTGGTGATCACGTGGCATTTTTACCAGCATCTCCAGGAGAAAGGTTTGGAAAGGTCTTATTGACTTCTCTGGAACAATCAAATATATAAGGGGAAAAAAAGTTTGCTTTTCTGCACATGATGCTAAGAATCACTCAAGTTGCCCAGCAAAACACTGTGTGCATCGACCCAGCCCCATGCCTTTCTCACCTTAGAGAGCAATGTGTTCTACGTTTTAATGCTTCTCAGTCCTCACTAGCTGCTCCGCAAAAGCATCAGAAAAATAAAGGCACCGAAGAAAATACATGAAACAAATCAAGCTGGACCTCAAGAACTTTTTACTTAGAGTTTTCTTTATTAGTTTTAATAAACATGGGATTTGATTTTATTAATGGATATAACTTTATGTTATTCCACTCTCTTTAATAAAGACAGATTTGTCTCCATTAGTTTTTGGATTGGCCCCACTGCAAAAGAAATCTCAGCTCACATTCTTCACATCCATTAAAATCATGTGCTAGTAGTTTGAGCACCGTCTTAAAGATACAATTTCTGTAGTATCTTTTCTGTATGTTTTGTGCTCAGAGAGGTTACTGATGAAGGAAGGCTTCCATATTTCTTTACTGTCTTCAATAACTCAGTAATATGTGAGAAAATGTGACAAGCAAAAAACTCAGATGTAAAGACAGAGCTGTTCAAATTTGTGTTTGGACACAACA
The DNA here is from genome assembly GCA_013398015.1 of Oreocharis arfaki. Lineage (NCBI taxonomy): Eukaryota > Metazoa > Chordata > Aves > Passeriformes > Paramythiidae > Oreocharis > Oreocharis arfaki. The sequence continues at coordinate 585,575 of VZRR01005022.1, read as the reverse complement.
TATCTGAGAAAATGGAATGCTACATGAAAGGTAAAGTTTCAGGTAATCAGTGAGGACAACAAACCCTTTGTTAACATGAGATTAATGATGAGAAAGTGATTTGGTAACGTGCAATATGTTAACACAGATAGGAAGTATACCAGAGGAAAATAAAGACTAGTCTTGTAACTGAGGAACTGTTTTCACAACCAGTTTGGATTAAACTCTGCCCACTGTAACATGTGCTTTGTGTCTGTGGATATGAGCACAATTGTGATCATAGGACCATTTTATGTCCTTGCTGTTCAGTGGGTTATTCACCTTGCTATAGTTGTTCCTGTTAAAGTAAAACACATACAGTAACCTAAAATTACCAGACTTAAAATATTCTTTTAGAAGGCTCTTGCAGTCAGTTTCACGAAGGAAAAATTCAAATGATAGAAACATTACTGCCTTTACAATTAGAACAACACCGAGGGGAGGAGCTAGATTCAAACAGTGATTTTTTTTAATACTAGAAAACTAGTGAGCAGTGTCTGAAGAATTTTGGTATTTTCAGGATTAGATGTATTTTAAATACTCACCAATGTGGACGCTAAGAGTTGGTTGCAGAGACATTTTCCAGCATTCTGCTGGTGTCTGTGTGAAAGTCCTTGTTTTCACATGGATACTGTTCGTAAACAGTTAGAGAGTTTTGTAAACTATCTGCAGGTGCAAGATAGTTATGCAGCATTGTTATGATACTGACTGAAGAATGTTTTGGAATGGGTGTTGTATGGTTTCGCCAACCATTCTAGAGAGGTGGATGGTCGATGACCAATGACCATACGCCATTCAAGCGAACTAAGGGATATAAACAAGTCTGTAAATTAATAAATAATTCCGTTTCTTCCTGGATCAAGTCTGCGTCGTTTCCTGCCGTCCCTGGGACAGCAGCAACACACCAATATTGTGAAAAAGACGAAACATCTAATTAGCAAAGGGAGTTGTAAATGTTCAAGTTCTGTATGGATTTGATGCAGGAGGCCTCCATAACCTTCACACACTTCAAAGCCTAATAGATATTATCTTCATGGATTTTTCTCTCTGGAGTGCTTTCTGTCCCTTTTGTGGACTCACTCTTCACTCCTGAAATGAAAGTGGTGGCAGCTACAGGGCACAATTGCCCTCACCATGTTTGCGTTTCCTGCATATTTCTCTCGTTCTTTTAGGATACTATTGCCATCTTTCCCTATGTTGCTCTTCACTCTTCTCTTTCATTTGCATCTATGAGGATGGGAGTCAGGTGCTTCTAAATGGGTGAAGCTCCTGTGAAGCTAAGACTGGAAGGAATCCTCATTCTATGATCAAGTAAAGGGAGAGAAATACACATGAAGCGTCATGAAACTGTAAATAGTGAAACCTGAGCGGGTGAGTTTGAGGTCCGCAGTTTCAGGAAGACGGAAAAAATAAGAATAATTATGTATTTGACAGAGCATTCAAGATGCACTCTTGAGCTCTGTAGAAAAACAAGAAAACATTATGTTCCTCAGAGCAGCGCTAAACCCAAAGTTTCAAAACCAGACTGGTTCTTCTAGCAATGAATTCTTAAACACATGATAATATTTTTATCTCTGCTTCAGCCTTAAATAAGAATTTAGAAATCTTGAGAATTCTTCTCTCCCAAACCACACAGTCTCACCCAGTTAAACAGATTTTAGGGAACTGCAGATGAATGAAGGGTATCTATAAGTCATGGTAGTGTCAGAACATCCTCAGTGCTTTATGGCTTCTCAGCATTATAAATTATCTTCTAAGCATTATAGATAAAGTCTAAGTGGCTAACTTGCAATAACTAAAAACATTAAAAAGAATATTATGCTGGATGTAACTCTGAAGAAGCCAGTGAGCAGGTACTGCAGTTGAAATATCAATGTAAAATTTTCTAAGCACCTTTGCAATTGACCTCATGCTAATGGTGTCTTTCTCATCAGATATAGTACACATGCCCTTTCTGCTTTCATTTGTGTTTTATCTCCCTCAAGAGACCTGTTACAGCCAACAAGTAAAAGTTGTGGTATGGGGAATTATTATTATTATTATTATTATTATTATTATTATTATTATTATTATTAAAAATGAAATATAGAAGGAAAAAATAGTATTATTTATGTCAGTTTAGTGAGCCAAACAAGCCTAACTCCTACTCTTGCAGATGTGGGGGCTGAAATGCCAGAGCTGTATTTTTACTTCAGTCTCTCCAGCATTTAACTTATTGTGCTCCCAGAGAAAAGCATACCCAAGAATGAACAAAAGTGATGTGTTTATAAAAGAAAGGGCTACATATTTTCACTTCTTTCTCTAAAGGTCAGCTTTGAAGTAAGCACAGATTGACTAACTCCAGATGATGCCATCATTTTACATAGTACTTATAGGACTACAGGGGCATAACTGTTCTTTTACTCAGCAGCATTCAGCATGGGGTAGACATATTAAAGGAGTCATATTTTTAATAAATAATACGGATTTTCTCATTTCCAGCTGAGAAAAGTAGGTCTGTAACAGTCTGTGAGGGACAGTGACACCAATTCTCAGTAAACTGTGACAAATTTATGTGCTTCACAAAGCCAAAACCTTCCGTATTCACCAGTCAGTTGTCCAACCCCTCACTGCCGAGGTGTTCTCTTTCTTGCTTTTCACAAAACATCACTTGAACAAAACATCATTTGAACTTCTCTCTGCTTTTCTAGTCTTCTTCACCTCCCACACTTTTATTATTTATGTTGTTCCATGTAATATTTTTTATTCCCATGTGTATTTTCAGCAGAGCAAGACCTGCCTGACTGGTCATTCCATCCAATATTATTGTTACATTTCTACATTTTTGCACTTGGAAAACGGGACATTTGTTGTCCCTTCTTTCTTCTTGAATAATTTTGCGTTTATTTTTATTTAGATTATAGACTGCATGTCTTTCCTTTTGAGACATCTTAAGAAGCTCTTTGTTCCTGTTTCCTACAGTAACAATGTTTGTTGGAGAAGTCCCTCTTTTTTCTCAGCAGGTGACTCAGTAAGTGTCTGATATTGAGACAACACTATTAGACAGATTAAGCATCTCTTAGTTACAGATCGCTAGTCCACTGCAACAGTTTGCAACCTGATCAGTTCCCTTGCCACTGTGGCAATGAGTTCCAAATCTACTTGCTAGAAAAGCAGTTCTTCAATTCTGCACTATCCTGAACTTGGGACTTCCAGGTCACATATCTTATCCTCCAGAAGAGCCATCGATTTGCACTCTGTGCATAATAGATCTCCCCAGCCTTTCTACAGAGTGGTATAAAACTGCAAAGACGAGTCACAGTAAAGGTTTCTTTATCAATCATATTAAGCAAACAGCTCCCCAGCACCTTTTCCCAGCACGGGCTCTATGTAATGTAAATACTAATGATGAACATTTATGAGAAATCATATTTCCATGGATCCAGACCCTGATTGATTGAGACCTGCAAAGCAGTGTCAGACAGACATTATTCACAGTAATGTTTTAAAGCACTGCTCTAAAACCTTTGGATCAATGGACCTTGTCAATCTTTATCCTGTCTTGCAGAACACTGTGAAACTAAACAACTCTAAGTGTTGTTCAGTGCTGTTGGTGAAGCCACCCAGGCAAACTACACTCGGAAAAGAGCCTTTACACCTGCTGCTGCTTTGTATGACTCCTACAGGCCACTGACCAGAGATACTTTACAGAAACAGGTCTGAAGATCAACAGCTCTTCCTATTAGTCCTTGTGACCCGGGAAAATTAATAATGATCTCTTGACTGGAGTCCAGAAAAATCTGCTTTACCCAAAAAGATTTCATTGGACATTTTTGTTAAAAAATATAATTTTCTCATAGCAGTGCATTAGTACATAAGCTAGAATAAAATTAAACTAAGAAAAGAGATCAATATGAGATAAAATCTGAAAAGCTTTATGTTGGATTCCTGTACATTACAGCCCTGAGATGGCTTTACTATCTTGCTCTCTTTGCTTATATAAGGAGGACAATGGCCAGAACAATTGGCATTAACGATGGTCCTGTTGTGAAGTGGGTATCAGCTTGGGTATAGAAATCACATACTATATTGCATTAGAGTCTTTATTTATATCCCAAGATTTAAAAGTTCGTGATAAACCTTGGCCAAACTCACCGTGGTTGTATTGCCAAGCTTTATTAAATGTGTTTAAGAGCCACATCCTTAGAGAAACCTGTATAACTGAGCAGAGATAAGGCTAGCAGTAAGTGCTGACATTAGTGGTAATCCACCAGAGAGTCAAAATGACTTCTAGGTGCAACAAGAAGCCCTCGTATCAATTCTTCAAGATTCTTTTGCTTTTTTGAACACGGTAACAGAACGTGTTGCACTTGTCTTCCATCTAGCATCATGAATCTTTCAGCAAGCCTTGTGAATTGCAGGTTTTTAAACTCCACACTTCACCACTGGACACGTGCTTTGATTTTATTACCTAATTCATTCACCCATTACTTCTTCAGACTAAAATCAATTGTGCCACTTTAAAGTTATTTGCTGTGGAAGGTGCTTTAGTGTCAGACTGCTGAAGGAGACAGTAAAACCCTTGGTTTAAGCGACAAAAACGTGGAGAAACACTGTTAGATGACTAACTTGTGTGAGTTCATGCACTAGCTGGTCTTTCCTGGTCACAGAGTTTCTTTATGATAAATGTAGGATTTCAGCTCTCGGCATATCTGTCTGTGCTACAGAAAGCTACAAAAATACTACGTAACAAAAGACAGCACTCACGGAAATACACTCTGAATTTCACAGATGGAGTTGTACCACAGAGCATCTCAACACGGCTTCTTTTAGATTTCTAGAGTTTCTTAATTTGTACTCTTGCACCAAAATGAAATGAGTAATGAAAGCATTTTCAGGAAACAAAGATGGCCAAGAGGAAGATGGGCAAGACTTGAGACAAGTTTTCAAAAACTGTTGGGGGAGGCTTCCAAGAAGGAGTGAAAGCAGTATGTGATGTTTTCCCCAGGAGGCCTGGCTGATAGCCTGCCGACAAAAGCAAGGCTTTTGCTGTTGAGGCAGCCTTAAAATGTGTCCTGACAGATTGGCAAACTTAGCTGTAGCACCAATCTGGAACGGAAGAAAAGGTCACGAATAAGAACTGTCTCTTCAGGAACAAAAGTTACCAGGAGCACTGCCAAGGTCTGCTGGAGGATTTCAAGTGCATCCCGATCATATCTAAGGTCTTGAATCTTTCCTTTGAAGTGCCTTTTGGTCTTGACCCAGGTTATGTAAAATATCTACTGAGATTTGGGAAAGCCCAACAGCACCTTCTACAAGTGCAAGGTTTCCTCTCTCAGGAAAACACTGGTCTCTCAGGAGCTGGTCCATTCTGTAGTGTAAACTCCCCCATGAACTGGGAACTGAGTACATCACCGACTTCCTCACCTACTCTAAGGTCAAGGCAAGTTTTCATTTATTTTTACACACTTGTATAAAATCTATTCCAACAAAAATCCATTCCAACAAAAATCTTATCAAAACAGGGCACCTTACTGAGCACATTACACTCCCTACAGAGAGGATCAGAGGACAAACATATGACAGATGGCAGGTACATTGCTTAATGCACTGGTGAATGGTACTCAAATAGTGTGGTGATAAAGGCTGTAGAGGAGAGGATATAGAGGAAAACAGGTAGAATCAGGGTGCTGGGGTTATGCAATAAAGCACTGACAATGCTAAGGGTGAGTGCTGTGTGAGCTCAGCATATAGAAGAGTACATGCAAAGGATTCAGTTCGCTCCACAACAAAAACACACACCGTTGTTAGAAAGGTTTCGGTGATCTCTGTTGTAATATGTGTGTGTTTAAAAGGTTTTACCCGAGAGGGTGGCATATTAGTTTTAATGATCGCAAATAGTACTCTCCCCTCAGAGAAATCTTTTTTCCTCCCTTCAGTACCTTATGTCTGTGATGTTGTCCATCTGGCAGGTAAGTGTTATTAAAGAATAGCTGGTAAACTGAGAAGTTTGATGAATGCATGAGGTAAGTGCACACTCAGCTGGTAAGTAGTCTGATACAGACAATTTTACTTGAATATATTTAAAACATTTGGGGACTACTTGCTGCTTAAAACCACGGGGAATGAAAAGGAAAGGGACAAAGAGAAACAGCTTTATGCTGATCTCTATTCATCTTATTTTCTATTCTGCAGTGAAACATGGGCTCTCCCACTAGCTGAAACTGAAGATGGAGACAAGGTTAGAACATGAAGGAGAAAAGGTCAATAATCTCAGTAATACACTGTTGGGTAAATGAAGCCATGTTATTAGCTAACTCAAGTTTTTTTTCAAATGCAAAATATCTTCCCCCATGACTGAATGTTGCTGGATTTTGTAATGAATCTCTGGGCATTCTAAACCACCACTGTGCCCATATAGTCAACACATATATATCATGTTTATGCTAATCCTTGGACATTGTGCTGTCTCCCTGCATTAATCATGACCTCTTTCCAAATTTAGTGGCTCCAGTTGCACCTTCTGTAGTCAAAGGTCAAAGTCCAGAAAGCAGGTATGGGATTTAAGACTTTGGAACCACCAGTCATTAGCAAAACTCTGCATTGACTTAAATGTGTATTCTGCTGTAATCCTAGCTGCCAGTTCTATATGATGGACTGTCTGTACAGTTTCCAGTTCAGACGCCAGCATTTGTTCTTGATGAAATCACTCCAGCCCTGCACCACTGAACTCTTGTGTAAATTCCCCATCTATCAACCGTTCACTTGATGCACATGTCCAAGATCAGCTGTGCACCCCAGCACCTGAACCCAAAGCTTGTGCTGCAGTACAGCCCATGCATCCACACAGGCAATAAGAGCCAGAAAATCCCCTTCTGTGTTTGTGTCAGCTTAGGGACACAGGAATGGAAGAAGTAGAGAGGGTAATAGTTGGAGGTTTTTTGGGGTGATTATATATTTCACAACAAAATATCGTGTTTTAAATTGTGAAGAGATGGCAAAAGAAAGGCGTTTCTGATTCCAAGCTCACTGAAGGGAATAGCAAGAAGATACTGAGTTTAACGAGCTGCAGACTGAGCCATTGGTATTACTTGCTCCATTATCTTGTATCCTCTCTGTGCATTTAAGTGATATTGCTATGATCTCCACTACATATTGCTTTGAACCTCTTACCCTACTGTTATAAAACAAATGTTCCTTTTAAACTAGGATATATTTGGAAAAGAAACTTGACATCAATTTCAGTTCCCCCTGTCCATTTTTCACGACTGATACAGCTTTATTGAAAAGAAATTAAAAGTTCCTGATCTGTTTGTTAATACAGTATTTCTAATGAAGACACTGACAGCTGACTGTATCATAAAAACCATGTATTTTAGAGGAGAAGTCGAATTAAATAAATACTAAAAAAACCAGATAGCCCACAGCAAAAATAGTTTGGTTATTCGTTCCTCCAATCTCGCTGGTATTTTTGTTGCTATAAAATCAGCGCTGCAATTAAACTAATGTAAAAACAATACTCAGTATTATACCAGTATAATTAATATATTAATGTGTGATTATATTGCACATGAAAATTTATGGGAAATTAGTCAAAATGTTGTCCTATGCCAATACGTACGCACAGGCTAAGTCTTATACTCTAATGCTAAATGGCAAACTGAAAAGACTCAGGTCTTTTAAGAAAATTTTTCTTTAAAAAATTTGTTCCAATAGAATAATTTTGTAGAATTATAACTGGTCTTCTTCTTTGTCTTGAACTGTTTTCCTGAAGCCAATATACTAACATTTTCATGTAAAATAAGCTGCACTGAGGCACTATCACAATTTCAAAGTATTTGCTACATTTTTAGAATACGAAGACCCAGTGGCTAATAAGAAGAAAGTGGGCAGAAAAAAGAATGGATAAGAAAAATAAGATCAGTAATGAAGAATTGTCAAGGAAGAAATTAGACTAACAGAACAAACAAATAAACAAGATGTTTATCAGTAAATAAAGATATTTAGACAATGTAAAACACAATGGGTAAAGATTAAAACTTCTTGTGGCAGAAATATCAATGGAACTTCCAATTTAATGAAATTTGAGGAAAAATATTTGGATGGTCAGAACAACACATATGGACATTTTCAGGATAAAGTTTCTGTTCCTTGTGTAAGATGGAATCTGTTTTGGAATTGTATTTTTCCTGTCTCAAGAACAGGAAAGAGAGACTACATGAGATCAAAAGTACTGCAAGCGTCTCTAACTCTCAAGTGTCAGTTCCCTCTGGTACTAATTACCTGTGACAATTAGGGCTTCACAATCCATTTTAGCTGAAAGGGTAAAAACCTTGTAACTTCATAACCTTCTGAAATGAGAAAACTGTTGTCCTGCCTTACTTTGGAGAAGGACAGGAAGCAGGAAGGACTCTGTGAAATGTTTGGGCTTTTTCCCCCAGTGGGGAGCTATTTGTTGTCAGCACTGCCCAGAATATCTGCTGCATTTATTCCTCAGCTCCCGAACGTGATTATTTAGGACACCTCCTACCTCCTTCTGGAGCAAGAGCTTCTGTACTGACATTCATGCAGCCACAGCCTCTTAACCTCCCCTTCCTTCGAAGAGCTGCCTGTACATTACAGTCACACACCTGCCCTGGTCACACACTACATCCCTCCATGGAGAGGAGAGGAAGAAAGAGAAGCTTACTTATAAACCTGAGTCTGGGCTAAGCTCATGAGGAGTCCCAGTTTCTACACACAGATAGAGAGAGCACAGATGGGAAGAGGCAGCAATGGGGCTTCACGGTAACATCATCTTCCAGAAACAGTCAGGCCGTCTTAAAACACAATACAGCAGCACTGCTAAATGTAACCCTCAGTTTTGCAATAGTGTTCTGCGTTATCTGGCAATTTGTTTTTTCCATGGCATTTAACTTCTTCCTACTTTTTCCAGGACAAATGCTATTCTTGGGGATGGCTGCATCGAAAGAAGTGACAGTGAAAACATATGCAACACCTTATGTGCATCTTTGTTGACCCGGCGATCATAGAGTGGAAAAGAAATGCTGCCTACTTAACAGCACACTCTTAGTGTGCATGACACTAATAGTACACAGTATGTACCAGAAAACAGCTTTTCTTTTATGAGTTGGCCGTGCTTAAGAAGGCGATAGTTGCAAATCACAACTTTACAGTCTAAGTGGTAGTGGTGAAACAATATGTCTTCAAATACATGAGTCACACGTACTTGTACACATCTATTTGTAACCCAAGAGAGAAAAATAATAGGCTGGAATAAACAGGATAAGGATATGTGGCTAGGTAAAACACAGGGCTCCCAAAACAGAATTCAAAGCTGCAGTGCTCACTTCTATTTCTAAACAGAGCACTGTGGATTTTGTCAGGTGAATTAGATACAGAGGAGTTTCTTTGTCATTTAACCAAACTCCACATAGCTGGAGGCAGCCCCTCACGTTCAGAAAACTACTGGGGAGTTGACAGTGAGCAAAAGGAGAAGAGAAAGAAGACCAGGTGAAGGGCATGAGGAAGGCAAATGAGGGCTCAGGCTGTTATATCTACAATCATCTTGAAGGGCTCTGTAGGAGACACACGATGATACTCATGACAACTGAAATATGTTTTAAACAAAGGCATCTTTTGTGGCAGCTTGCAGTCCTAGTCTTGCTCTGACTAGCACAAAATATCCTCATCAGAAATGCAAATTAAACTGTCCCCCAGTCTTGAATAACCGTTACAGTCTGGAAAATTGAAGTTGATATCTGTTTCCACAGTAAAACACCTGTTTCTGCCAGATATGTCTGAAGTGGTGTGTTTTGGTAGTAACTAAAATTAAATCATGCACAAATAACGAAAGCAAGATTCTCAGCCCTTATATTTTAATGTGAAAGTTGCAATTAAGTGAGAAAACCCTAAGCTAATGTAATTTCAAACCAGGAGACCTGGAAGGTGTCTATTTTGTTCAGAAATTAGATGACTTAATGACTTGAGTTAAACAGAAAACTTCAAAACGTTCAAGTTTATTGTGAAATGAGATGATGCCTGTGGCTGCCAACCAGTTGGATATAACATGCAGGCTAGCTGCCAGCAGTCTGGTGTTTTAACTAGGAGTGTAGATTCCCTAGGTTTGTAGCAGCATTATTCATTCTCCTCTTCTTGGATACACTTTTGCTTGACAGATCTCCTTCAGCAACACCCAGTATCAGGTACTACTACTTCTGTCTGCCTAGAGTTTCCACTAGAAAGAACATGTTTCCTCAGACAGTAATTCAAATCCTTCTCTGCAGAGCTTCAATAAGAAGTGAAGGGGTTTCTGCTGTAGGAGTTCTGCATGGCAAACTGCTGAAGCAGTTGTAGTACACCACACCGAAGACACAGAAAAGGCCAGGGGAAAAGGTTGGTTTGCCTTCAGCTAACAATGGCCTGCAACTATTGCATAGTATTAGAGGTCAGGACCTTAAAATATATTAAAATGCCTCATGTCAGTGGTTTCAAAAGAAATTAGATAACTCTGCATTTCTGTATGGATCACAGGTCCAGCAGGTCCAAGTTTAAGTGGAAAGCCACAAAAACATAATAATGATCTCATTCTTGAGAACTTTTTCCTTAAGATTAATTTATTAGATCTGAAACCTTTTAAGTTAATTTTTAAGAAAGTTCAAAATCCCTTAGGTTTAAATAATAAAATTAAATTTTGAAGTATTAAGAACAAATATCAGGCTGATTGATGGCAAATGAGGGCAAATAAATGTACTCATAAACCTTCAGAAAAATTTCTTATGATCAGAAACCCTCTACAGGCAAAAATCTCATTCTATGTTTTTTTTCCTGCTGTGTACTTACTTTCTGAAAAATTTCATCTTGTTCCACTTTGATGTGGAGGATACTATTGACTTTCTGTATCATTATAATTTCAGCCAACCATGCTGCATAAACCTGAAAGACATTTTTAACTGGGATGTCACACACACAGATTTATGAAAACTGGACATGACAGTTTCCTTACTACAGCAGTTGCTCTCGCTATATCTTTGGGAATTTTCCTTAGCTCTCATTTGGAGGCACTCATTTGTGTTGTACATTTCTTATCCTTAATATGATGAAATTAATTTTGAGTGTTAATCAGACATAGCTCAAGGTTTTCTTTCCTCCAGAAATTTGAATTGTGTTTGTAATCTGGCAGCTTTTTCCCAAAGTCCTGAGCAGCAACTTGCCTCTGTAGAAGGGAAAGAGCATTAGAAATAACAAACATTGTCTATAGCAAATTTATATTTGGGACAGGAATGCCCTCAGGACTCCAGTCTGCAAGCTCACAGTCTGGGCTGCAGTCGGAGTAGGTACTCCAGGGTGTGAGTCAGCACATCAGCATGGATGTTTATCCTAGGCTAGGGTGAGCCGCTGCCTGGAAATGTCTGATTCTCTTCACTGAAGAATGACTGTTCAGTGGCCAAGGATATAATTTTGAAGCAGACAAAGCTAGATGTAATGAACCCTACCCCATTTGAGAGTCACAGAACCATAGAATGGGTAAGGTTGGAAGGGACCACAGTGGGTCGTCTGGTCCAACCTCCGTGCTCAAGCAGGGTCATCCCAGAGCACGTGGCACGGTGTTGTATTCCAAACAGTTCTTGGATATCTTCAGTGAGGGAGACTCCAGAATCTCTCTGGACAGTCTGTTACAGTGCTCAGTCACTCACACAATAAAGAAGTCCTTCTTCATATTCAGATGGAACTTCCTGTGCATTTATTTCTGCCTTTTGCCTCTTGTCCTGTTTGGCATCATGAAGAACCTGGATCCATCTTCTCGGTGCCTTCCTTTCAGATATATGTATACATTGGCCAGGTTCCCTTTCAGTTACCTCTTCTTGAGGCTGAACAGGCCCAACTCTCTCAGCATGTCCTCGTAAGTGAGATGTTCCAGTTCCTTAATCGNCAGAGCACGTGGCACGGTGTTGTATTCCAAACAGTTCTTGGATATCTTCAGTGAGGGAGACTCCAGAATCTCTCTGGACAGTCTGTTACAGTGCTCAGTCACTCACACAATAAAGAAGTCCTTCTTCATATTCAGATGGAACTTCGTGTGCATTAATTTCTGCCTTTTGCCTCTTGTCCTGTTTGGCATCATGAAGAACCTGGATCCATCTTCTCGGTGCCTTCCTTTCAGATATATGTATACATTGGCCAGGTTCCCTTTCAGTTACCTCTTCTTGAGGCTGAACAGGCCCAACTCTCTCAGCATGTCCTCATAAGTGAGATGTTCCAGTCCCTTAATCATCTTGGTAGCCCTCTCCTGGACCCACTCCAGAATCATCATGAATTCACAGTAAAATCTGACACTTAGCTAAGAGCGTTCAGAAACCGTCTTATTACATCAACATGCTGTTGAAAGGAGCTATAACATATATTCTTGGAAATATCACTGGAATTTAGGACAGATTAAAACAGGAGAACAAGTATCCAAGGATCTCAGTTTCACCTTCTGATCTACTACTTGTGATGCTTTCCTCATCCGGTGCCTTAACCTCAGTTCCACATTTCTAAACCATAATATACTCATCAGTCTTCATTTGTGACTTTTGAAAGCTGTTCTGACTTCTTTAGGTCATGCAACGTGCTACAAAAAGAGAAAGGGAAATAGTAAGTAATAATAATTGGTAGCAACTGGAAAGACTTTGCAATTATTTCTTTGACAGCCCAAACTGAATTTCACTGAGAAAACTGCATTTAAAACCAAATAAAGTGTGTCTTTACATTAGTTCGTTCTCAAGCAGAGTTAGAGTTGTGTATAAGTGATTTCCAGGCCATTGTGGCGCAGCCTGGAGCAACTCTAATGAGACTGTCTGCTTTGCTGTATTGTTTTTAAACACGCTTTTTCCAATTACTTTCTAAAATGTCAGTTTCTCATGTAAATGAAGCATGATGGTGGAAAAACCAAAGGCTGTTTTGTGGGGGTGGAAAGGGAAAAAAGCCAGCAAGCAAATCAGACCCTGAATTACTTACATGACTTATTGTGCAGGTTTGAGAAAGGAGCAGCAATTTATCAAAAGTAAAGAGGAATTGAAGTAGTTTTTTGATATAGCACATACATTTAAACCATTAATGACAACTAGGAAACGTAGAAACCAGCACTATACCAGTACACAGGGTAGGGAGGTCTGTTTGATAGGCAAAGTGCATGTGTGTGTGCATGTATAACTCCAGATCATCTCTTCTCCAGGTGACATTCAAAGACTGTAAGCAAGATAATGAAAAGGATTGCTAAATGGGTTTGTAATGAAATTGATAATAAAAATGAATTTATTTTAATCCTGACATGTGTTGGCTTTTTTCCCCTTAAAGATAAAAAAAAATAGATCACTATCCTAAAAAACTCTGTGTTAGAAGAAAACACTTAAAACTGATGTATTTGCAGTTTGCAGTATTGATTTTGAAAATGTTTGCTTTTTCCCTTGCTTTGTACAGGATCCATGTTGTGAAAGTAAAAATACTTCAGAAAGGCCCTGCCCGTTCTGTTTTTAAAGCCTAAAGAACAGATTCAAGAGCACTTAGGCATCTCTTTTTTGATGTAATGGGAACCAGGTGCATAAATGTCTTTCCAAGTGTAGATTCTGATTTTGACTGTGCAACTGGCAACAGTTTTACTGAAGTCACTACAATGATTCTGGCTTACACCTACATTCAGAAACTCATCTCCTTCCTGTTTAAAATTAGCAAACAAACAAATGTGGATTCATTAAATGAACTTTTCTTGCCCTTTTAAATATTTCAGTTTGTTGCCAGCATGTATGGTCCTGCACTGTAATCAGAAAAATCTACTAAACCCGGTTTGCTGGTGCCCTGTCTTGGCATTGTGGGAGACTGATCAAGGCTGGGTATCATCACTGGGTATTACTTTCAGAAAGTAAATGAGATGCTTATACTTGAGAGATATCATGCTTGAAGTAGCTGGAGAAGAGGCAGGGAGTAGACACCTTCCATTGAATATGTGTTTTTTTGCTAAGACAATGTAGTTTTACATCTTCCTTACTGTATAGGAATATATAGGAAATATATACCATATAGGAATACAGGAATATAGAACTGGCATCCAGAAAAAATGTCAGTATTGCTCACTAGAGCCGGGGGATGACAGCTAGTAGTGGTGACACTTCTCATTTTCTACTTTTGGCAGCACTAAGAATTCAGAATGCAGAAAGCGTTGATGCGTTTTATGGCCCTTTTATATGCTTCAATCTACTGTAGTTAATGTTTATTGTTTGTGTACCAAAAGCAGCCACATATTTTTCATCTGTACAATGATCACGGGACTGGTGAGAACAGGGTGAAAGACTGAAGACACAGATCCAACTGAGGGCCTAGAAAATTAACAATTTCCTTCTAAACCACCTGAAGCTTCATACGTAAAGTATATTGGTATACAGTGTATGGACACACAGAGAAATTAGAGACAATCTGGCTAAACAAGGTGCCAGAGACTATCAGCCAACTCTCAGTCAGTCATATGCATAAAACCTTCGAAACAGATCTAACGCTTGTGTCCAAAACCTGTTTACTTTTGCACAGAGTAGTAGGGAGAACCCTTTGCCAAGTTAAAAATGTTAAGTACACAAACACTTAAGACCAGTGCATACAAGACAAAAGTTTCATTGCAACCCCCTAGTTATTAAATTACCTCCTTCCTGACATATTTGGAAAAGATCAGCACTGGCTTAGGTGTCTTCTGAGTCATGATGCTGAAGGATACCATCCTCTTCCCTGAGTCCTCTTTTCTTCAAAACTTTCACATCTTTTTCTCTCAGATTCTGCAACATTCAGTTCCTCCTTTCTCACCTCCTCTAGCTTCTGTCCACAGTTAATCAAATCACAAATTCTCCATCTTTCTCATACAGAGCTAGCTGCCATCTCTGTCCATCCAAGAAAATGTAAATTTCTTAGCTTCCCTCCAGAGAAGGAAAGACATAAAGATTTGAAAACGTGTCAATCATTGAGGAGAAAGAAATGTCCGAGCTGTGAGAAGGAAAACAGGACCCCTGGACTCGCGCCGAGACTATGATAAAGGTAGGAAAGGTGAAAGAAAAGTAGAGGCAAAAATTCATCTGTAAAACTGAAACCTAGGAGGAAATACATAGTAACATGAGTCTTATCATTAACCTGTGATTATCGAGATGAAATATTTCTCTTTGCTTTTTCAGTTTATGTTTCCTCTTACTTTGTACACTGTCAGAGGAAAGCAGTTTCAAGTTCACATCCACTTTTGCTTTAAGGCAATATGTTAGCACCAAGGCTCTCAAAGACAGGTATATGATATGTTTTCACTGCAATACATTCTGCTTAAAGGGAAAGGCAGACATCTCATAAATATTAAAATGTGAATATCTTCCCAAAAGGATGATTCTCCTGGAGTTAGATATTTCAGATTGGATAATTATGAAATCTGCCTATATTGGCAGATTTTAAGGGTGTGAGTACCTGACATTCCTTTCCAACACATATTTATGTCCATCAGGTACCATATGACTGTGTCATAAGCATAACCCAGCTATCTGGGAAAGAAATTGTGACAAGTTCTATCTAATATGCTAGGAAGTGTTTAAATCCTATCCGTTATGTTGAGCACAGTACATTTGTTGTGGGTGACATGTCAGCTGCGTTTATTTTCTCATTGCATTGTTACAACGCATTTAGGCTGTCACTCAATTTCTCTCCTCTCTAGAACAGCAACAGAAATTCAATGGAGATGTAATTATCGCCACCACATTTCCTCTCATCAGAAGCACGATTGATTC
This sequence comes from Oreocharis arfaki, assembly GCA_013398015.1. Taxonomy (NCBI): domain Eukaryota; kingdom Metazoa; phylum Chordata; class Aves; order Passeriformes; family Paramythiidae; genus Oreocharis; species Oreocharis arfaki. The sequence continues at coordinate 569,793 of VZRR01005022.1, read as the reverse complement.
TATTTGTAGTTTTAATATGACCAGGGACATAAGTGGTGATTGAGATGGAAAGAGGAAGCTCTTTCATTTTGTGTACATAAAGGAAATGTGTGGCTCCAGATACACAATTACGGACATAAAACGCCTTCTATCTGCAGAACACCAACGTGGCTGAAAGAAGTCACTTTCACCAGATGTTAAAAATCATGTTTCTCAAAGAAGTTTGTCTCTAGCAAACATACCCTATTTTAGGCACTGCAAATTCTTCTTACACGTATTTCCATTCAAAGTTTAGAGTTGATGTGACCATAATATTATCAATATAAAGGTTTCAGTAGTGCCCTTAGAGAGGATGCAAGGGATGGATGTAAAATATTTGAGATTGTCATGGATACTGAGAATTTTAAACCTGATTCTAGATGAAAAATTTCAGTTATACAAGCTTCTAAATAATGGGCAATGTTTAATCTAGTAAAGTAATGTTTTAGTATCTTGCTAACATAGCATAAGAGTTACTCTAAAAAATTTGGAAATACAGTCTCAATCACCGTAATAGTAATACGGTAAAAAGTATTAGTTTACATCCAGACTTTAAGCATGGGACTCTATTCATACCATTCAAAGCTCTTAGCAAAAGGGCAAGCAGGGTAAAACTAATTAATTTGTATTGAAGAGGGAGTGTAGAGAGAAAAAAACCAGGATAATAATTTTAGTTTGAAATCGCCACTGTGTTTGTTTCATGAGATGAAACACACATGCAGGATATTTGAAGCATGTATTATTCATCATTCAAGCAACATTTTAACCTTCCATAACTTAATTTCATGGAAATTAGAAATGTCTGCTCTGGAGGCTGAGATTGATCAAGTGTACAGTCATAATCTTTCCTCCAAACTCTCGTTTTAACAACACCCTAAGAAATGTATTCCAGGTTTGTTTGGGATGTAGAAAGAATCTATTCCTAGTATCATAAGGCTGCCTTTCTTGCTGGAGTTGAATGGAAGCTTCACTCAAATTTCAATAGCATTTTAAAAACAGGTTCTGCTTTTGCTTTTCGCATCTGTACTTGGCTTTTTGTTAAAGGGAATTAATAACTTGCTGAAAGAAATGATAAGACAGAACATGAATAGTTACCTTGTTCAGTCTTTCTTTCTGTTGTCTCACACACACAAACTTCAGGGCATGTTTATCATTCATGTCAGGCTCTCAAGAGACACAATATGGGTGATTTTTACTTTTGTACTGATTGCCACCGGAGCTGTTTAGGAAGTGAATTCTAAAGCTTTCCAATCAAACAGATTAACCCGTAGTGTTTGAAAGTAATAGGCTAGAAAAGTGCCAGCCACTTGTCACTTCACTTAAATCCTTCTTTCAAGTGTACTAGCTGGGTGTCACCATCTCATGAAAGAGAATTAAGAAGGCATTTGTTTTTTTCATGGCTTCGTTCCTAGCGGTATAAGAGGGGTTTGCCTCACTGAGATCCAGGTGGCAATCTCAACCTTGAGAGGACTAGCTAGTTCATGGTAAAAAATCATGGCCTTGCCCTCAGGGAAGCAAGGCAGAACATTCCTGCTACACAGCAACAGCTGCTCCAAGGCAGGACATCAAACACACGGTGTGCCACAGAGACTGGATGTGAAGCAGTGCTTGTGCTAGAGTGGCTTTCTGTAAACTGCCAGCTCTCACATTTGCGCCTACCTCACAGCAATTCAGCCTCCACATCTACCTGTTTTAGTTCAGCACAGCTTGTCCTGCTGAAAGAGCTCATAACACTTATTCTGGATTACAGTACCTTGCTTAACTCTAACACAGGCTGCATTTCTTTTTTAAACACAGTGCTTTCTGTAAACTGTCCAAAAATCCACTATTCTTCTGCATACAAATGATCTCTACCTGTACTGGCCCCCCCATTACTGCTGCAGGTGGATGGCGTGGTACAGACACAGACACACAGCTCTGCATCTTGTGATGTACAGCTGTGTCTGCTTCCAATCCTCATAATCACAACCTATGTACAAAGATCAAAAATTCTGCAGTGATATATGTAGACACATGGGTCGTAACTGGAAATAAAAAATCTATGAATCTTTTGCTAGCAGAGGACACTAGATTGTTATTTATAGCTTCCCAATGCTCTCATTTAACAGCTGTTGCGCATACACAGTTTTGCACAGGTTAAAAAATTAGTTCTTGATCATTGTGTTTGGACATAAAAAAAGTATTCATGTAGTGTAGAAAATTCCTATTTATTTACTAGGAGATTTTGCTTCATATGATAGCAAAAATATTGTGCCGTTTTCTAGGAAAGACAGACATCTCCTGGCTGGAGGGTATGAAGAGAAGAACATTATTTGATTTGAGCTGGCTATGACTTCCTGTAACAACAAACCTAGAACTGCAGTGTGATTTCTGTCTCTTGCATGTCATCATACCTTTTTTGGGCAATCCAGAAAAATATGTCTCGACCAAGCATAAACATTCATCATTTAGCATTGTGTTAAGTTTGATAGCAAATAGTATGAGACTTTCTAACTAGAACACCATTGTAAACCATACAGATTCATATTCACTACAGGAACTATACCTTTTATTACTAAAAAACATCAGCTTTACATATGTGTACACTGGACAGTAGATTGCAAAATCCAACAGGATTTGCCTGTAACATGCATATGTCCATATACAGAATTCCAGAACTCTGTTGTTGTCAGAAACAACATGGGTTAATGGGAGAGAAAAACTGGGTCCTAGGTGTGCCTCATTAACAGTGAAGTTTGTAATGAAACCATGGATCAGTTCAAGCTGTGGAACTGTAAGGCCTTGTCTGCATATCCCAGCATGCTCGAAAGAAACTCTAAAATCCATTTTTGACAAAAATAAACACAGCTATAAACGGAAAATAAAAAGCTGTGTAAATGAGGACTAAAGAAAGTGACCGAGTTTCCAGAGAGTAAAATCAAAGCCAAAGTATTTCAAATTTTCTTCTTCATTACCATTTTTTGGGTTTACAGATTCTGGTGATGAGAATTGCAGAAACATGAACAGGACCTATACAGGATTATAAACATGCAAAACACAAACACTGGCTATAGAAATAGAACTTGTGTCACCTGAGTCCAAGAGCTGCTAGTTTTGTGTTTTAAAACAAAAAGAGCAAAAGTCCTCACTGATCTGCAAAATACACTAGAAATTTTTTAGCAAAATTTTAATTTTTTAAAAATAAATATCACCCTTAAAAGCTACTTTAAATAAAGGTTGCTGCTTGTGGTCACCCTTAAAACCTGCTTTAAATAAAGGCTCTGTGTGTGCCTAGCAATATCTGGAGCATATTCGTTTTCCAGCATAGCTTGTGGCTTAATACAGTGAAGACTACATTAGTGATTGTTGTCATGACATTTCCCTCCGCAGCATTAAAATGTTTTCATTCTAGCATCACAGCTATTATTGAAATAACACGATTTCCAGGTTACATGAGCTCTCTCCTTGCTTAGGATAATAGGTTGATGAGGCATTTGTATGAAGAACAATGTTTTATTGTTAGCAGTAGAAATACGTTGGTCTTCACAATAGACTTCATTGCAACTTGTGCATGACTCTGCTTTATTTTTCTGTTCTGATGCTGATGAGAAGCAGCGGTTGTGCTGTGGTAACATTTTACTCTCATAACAGCATCTGCAGTGCTTGGTCATCAGAGAGTAGTGGCAAACCCCAGCGGTGCCATCTGAAATACTCGTCCTGTGACTCTTCTCTCTTTGGCAACTGCCTCTGTTCTCTGTGCCTAATGTCTGCACCCCTTGCTGGGTTTCTGTAGGGCACAGCTGATTCCAAGGCAAATTTACTTTTTTAATAAAAGTGAAATTCCCAGCCAGGATAAGAGCGAAGACAGTGGATTGCTCTGAAGCAAAACATGAAGCAAAATGGACACGAACAGAGTGGTTGGCTCAGCAGCTGGGAAGGCTTCTGTCTTTCTCTGTTGACCACAGAAGATGATTCCATTCTTCTGTTGGCTGCCTCAGATAAACACCCGGAGCCTTCGTGGCATCTTTCCCACAGGTGCCTGTGCTGTGCTGTCCTACTCCAATCATAGAGACTATCGTACACCACACCTTGGTCGTGTAAGACCTTGAAAACCTCTTACAGCAAAAGAAGAAAAAACCCACTATTTTGCAGTACACCTGGGAAAGATATTCCAGGAAAACAATTAAATTTTAAAACACTGAATAGCTACTATGAACCCTTCCCAGGTGACCAAAGGATGTTTGCTAGTTGGCCCTTCTGAAAAAAATCCTGAAGTTAGAGTGAGTGAAAGCATGTATGGTATAGGCCACAAGAAGCAAACATAGTTTGCTAATCCATGGTTTGTCATGAACATGTAGCAAATCGAATCATATTTCTGGTCACTCTTTTTTTTCATCAGAAGCTAGGACATGCAATCCTTCCTGTGTTTGCTATTGCTATTTTTGACTGTAGTGTGCCAGATTTTTCTGTTCCCCATATTAAAGATCTAATTAATAGGCAAAAGATATTCCCAGTCTAAAACTCAGTAGCCAATAAATTTAAATTGTCAAAGAAAAGGCATTAAATTTCAGGTACTGTATGTTAGTCAACCCTGAAACTTATTTTGGCATGGAAATGTTGCAAAAAAGTGTGTTTAGGAACTTCAAGTAAAGATCAAGCATTGTCTGAAGGCAATTTGGCATAATATTGTTCATCTTGAAGTGGAAACTTCCTATAAGTAATGTTTTCTTCATAAGAACATTTTCTGAGGAAAAAAGGTCAATTCACGCAGTCATGTGTTTGCAAGATTATACACTTACATAGGCTGATCAGCTTAGTGAATTCAAAGGGACATTCAAATTAAGCACTGCAATGTGCCTAAGGTTATGAAACATAAATTAAAATTACTGATTTAGAAGTAGTGAATATATGAAGTAAGTTTTACTGAGAAATTTACACACTTAAGATTTTCCTATAAATTATTTTGAATGTTGGTCAAATGCTTAAAAACTATTCATGGATTGTCTTGAGCAATGAAAGAATATGATACCTGAGATACTTTTTAATACCAGTATCTTGTGGTATCTCATGCAACTTTCAGATAAATTACTTTCAATTTGTACAATATGCTATGCCATTTGTTTAAAGGCAGCATGAACATGCTACTTGGTTTTACTTCAGAGAAATTGCTTAGTTTTGCAAATTTGCACTAGCTTTGCCTTTTTCCTCTTTTTAGTTGTCAAACCAGAGCAATCCAAGTGTCCTATAAAGATACAGAAACTACCACAATGGAGTTAAAGATGCAGTACATGTATTTCAGGCTGTGAGAGATGCTGAGATAAAGGCTGTCTGAAGAGCGGGTTTGCATCAGTCAGGTGGTGGGAAAGGTTTGGCAGAAAAGCAGCCACTTGGCTTGGGCAAGTCATCTCATTCACGCTACAAATTTTCTGCCTCGTTAATTACAGCAGACTGCGATGAGGAGTAAACATGGTTTTTCAATATGAAACGGACATTTTCTGATGTTCTTCTCTAGAGAATGCAGACCCAGCAAGCCAGAATCAGGTTTTTTTATCTCTGCCTTTTATCACTGGCTCCTCTAATGCAAAGCAGGAAAATTTTCTGCAGAACTGGGAACCTTGGAAATCTTTCTAGTTGTGACTGGCCTTCTGGGCTTTCTGCCATGTAATTCTGGAAGCCCATTTGTACTGGAAGGAAGCTGGAAGCAGGGTTTCCAGCCCAGAGATAATCCACCAGCCTTTTCCTATTTGTTTAAAAAAATAATTTTGCTAATGTTTTGAGAAGAACCAGGCTAGGGTTACTATTACACAAGAAAATTTGAATCAGAAATAGGAAGCTGTCGGTTTGACTCATCTTAAAAGACAGTGATCTGCTTGGCAGGGTGATAGGGAGGATATGTTCCCCTCAGTTCACAGCTAGTTGCATCCACTTTAAGATAGGGATACATAAAATCAGCAGCAAAGGGAAGTTTGTAGCTTTAGAAATGTCCCTACTGAGGCTGACCATGTTTAGCTATGTTGGTTAAATTGATACCCTTCCTGAAACTGATATTGTCAGAACCTTCATTTGCCACAGGACACATGTAAACCCGGGAGTCTGTGTGATTTCTGAGACCTGTGATGTGACACAGGTCTAAAATGAAGAATATACTAACTCAAGTGAAGCGTAGTCTTTTTGTAAGCTCATTCACTCCATGTTTACCACTAGAGAAGTGATTGAAAGAATTATATAGGCCAAACATAAAAAATATGCTGTAGCAGTTATGTTTTCTGCTGAGGAAGAGTTTACAGGAAGCATGTGAAGCCTGGAAGAGTCTTCAGAGGAAGAGGTGAAAAGAGGTGAAAACCATGTCAACCAATTTAGGTGAACATCAAAGGAATAATATGTTGCACGAGAAAACTTGTCCACAGATTGCTCTGTACAAGAAACTCTCCATGCAGGAATGAAAAATTAGCTCTGTCCAACTAGTCCAAATCTTGGCAGTAAACTTAGAACCTGAAGGTGAAAAATAATGGCAAACAATTGGAAAAAATGGAAAAGTTGCGTTCTACTGGAACATGTTGTCTGAAGATGTTGTAGATGCTCCATGCTTGGAAACGTTCAAGATCAGGACTGACAGGGTCCTACCATTGCGGGGGGATTGGACTAGATAACCAGTAAATGTCCCAGCCAACCTAACTCTTCTAAGTTTTTATTCTCCTTTTCCTCATCTTTGCTGCATCCTGGTCAAAGTGGTTTTTTCCACAACATGTACAGAGACTTGTGTCTCGAGTGATGAAACACCATTTGGCTTGAAGATATCTGCAGTGAATTACAGGAAAATCTACTTTTTGTCTGGGAGCACAGCTTTGAGGAGAGACTGAATTTCAAAAAAACCCTTCTATGGGTAAATGAAATGTTATTCAAATGCAGCAAAGGTACTTTGAAATGGAGTTGATATGACATATTTAATTTTTAATTTAAAAAAAGTCCTGATTAACGTGAAATCAGTTTCTTCTAAAATGTATCAAATTTTAAAAACCTGAATGGTCACAGAATGTAAAAAGACTAAATTACACTTAGAAAACACTGAGTGGTATTGTTACGAAATCCTGTAAATATCTCAAGGTTTAAACAACAGAGAGGCAGAACAGATATTGAGCTAGCAAAAACAAACCAGAATTGAAACTAGAGAAAATAAATATAAACTGTCCCAGATAAATGGAAGCTCCAAATCAGAGGAAAGTGTGAGATGTGGTTTCCAATAATTGCAGTAAGAAATACAGCCCCTCTAAAGATGCAATGGTATACATGAATAAATGTTTGTTGTTTATGATAGAATAATAGAACAGCACAGGCTGGAAGGGATCTCAAAAGATCATCTGGTTTCCAACATGCTTTGGAAAAGGGAACATAAATTATATTATCTGAGAACTTGTCGAATCACATCTTGAAAACCTCCAGTGGTTGGACTCTACCAGATCCCTTGAAAAATTGTTACAATGATTGACCGTCCTCAGTATAGAAAAAATTTTTTTTCTTACATCAAGATGAAATGGCACTAAAGAACCTTAAGATGTCAAAGAACTTAACAAATCAAGATCTAATGTATCACGGACAAAGCTGGCTCACTCTTTCTCTCTTTCCTAACGAAAAAATGATTGGGTGTGTAAAATCATGTTCCCAAGAAAACTGGTTTTTTTGGAAGCTGTATTTTTTGCTGGAAAAAGCCGTTCTTGTATGCCATTACCTATACACCATACATAAAAGTCCTTGAGGTAGCTTCAAAAGAGGCATCACAACACTGAACTCCGTCTCTAACCCTTATCTGTAAAATGCAGCTAGTGAATCTTTCCTTCTACTCCCCCAACCTTTTCACAGGTTGTCAAGGTGGATTAAGATATATTTTAGGTATCTATTTCCTGGCGTGTTCGATCTGAGTTAAATATCAAAATACACCTGAATCCCTGGCTTGTGTTCTTACAGCTGTGGCTTAGTGGGTATTTTTATAGTAACTAGTATAGCGAAACTAACTTTGCTGGTATTTCTGTTTTATAGTGAATAAATATTTGGGCTTCCCAGAAAAATACCTCTTTCCTAATTAAATTTAGAACTATTTAAAAATTAGAAGAGTATTTCCAAATATCTGAAATTAAGAAAAAAGACCAGGAGGGAGGAGAAAAAAGATGGTGTTCACCAGCTGACATCACAAATTTCAGAGACCTCCTAGAGATAACAATGCTGAACAAAATGCCAATGTGATCACACAATGCTCATTACTGTATCATTAATTCTTACACCTGTTTTCTGAACCTTGTAGCTTTGCATTCATCTGTTGCAGCTTCGTTGCCTCAAATACTCTGTACAAACTCACAGAACTGAGGAAAACTGAATCCTGGCAATGTCTAGTAAGCTGTTACTGGTTTTGCCAAGCAAGTCACCCTGCTTAGTGCCTTTTTCCCTGTAGAGGTAGACATACTTGTGCGTGTCTGATTTCTCTTGCGTATGTCTGTTTCTCTCAGAACAAGCTGCTCAGATAATGTCACTGCTACTAAGAAATGTCAAGGGCGTACTTATACCCAAGCTGAAATTCACCTCATTAAAATGAGTGATTGGCTCGTTTTCGAGCAAACTGCATAATTGACTGCGTCTGTTTAAAGCCCTCACTCTTCACTCTTAAGAAAGAATCACGTTTCTCTTAGTGCCCAAAACATAGATCTCAACTGCTGTAAAGGTGACTCTACACTTCAGACAAATATTGGCTAACCCTGACTTCTTGCTGGCAGGTTTCCATCTCCATAATAAAGTTCACTAGTCAAGAACTTGTAAGCATTTCATTTTGAACTGTATATAGACAGCTGACTGTTCCACTATTAAAAAAAAAAAAAGAGCAACCCTACAGGGTAGGACAATTCAATTATACATTTAACTTCATGTGAAGAAAACTTCTGAAGTTTTCTCTCCAGACTAGAGAAAAAATGCTGCAAATTTGATTTTGAATTTCCTGACATCAGAGTAAGTCAAAGCACTTCCGTTGTCCTGAAGAGGATAGGACATGAAAGTGATTTGACGAGTTATGCCAAATCAGCACATAGGATACGTCCCACACTTAGAGATAACACACAACTGATTTAAATAGAGCCCTGAGGACTACAGCAGTAATTCCTAGATGCTGCACAAGCCAGTCTAGGACAATAATAACCAAGAAGTGGCCTGCTACCCTACAGTCAGCCTTTACACACTACCCTGCAGGCAGGTCTGAAGTCGAACTCTCTTTTTACTGCTGCAAAATCCAGAGGGTCCAGACACAGCCTACGCAATGGGGCAACAGCCAACATGCTGGAAAATATTCACTTTGTGCCCTGAAGGATTGCGTTTAGTAAAACTATGCCACAGCTTGTGACTGATAGCAGTCACATAATGAGGCCCCATCCTACATGGAAAGGCTGTAAGCAATCCCCTCCAGCAGGCAGTTTAAGGTAGAAGCAGGTGCTCATGCAGTGCATTTCAATTGCTTTCAATTGTAGTTCAGTAATAAAACACTTCAGAATGAAGGGATTTTTTTAAATGATGTTCGCCTCTATTTCTGCTTAAAATTTCCTACTGAAATACAACACTTCCAGACACAGCCCTTAATGATGTCAGAAGTGATGCACTGTGGTCTGTCACCCTGGAAAGAGGAGCTTCTTAAGAGCAGATAGCTATTCAGCTATTAGCTGATCAGCTATTAATTCTAGGTGAATAACACACATTGGTGTATGGATGGTGCAAATATTTCCTAAACCTTTTGATCGTTTGACACTGAGGTGAATTTAGCCAATTTAGTAGTGAGCAACTGAGTTTCACAGATGACATTTTTTCAGCCCTTGCTTGGCTGCTTGTTCACCTCCAAGATATGGAGGAGGACATTTGTGGAGGCAAGGTATTATTTGCAGAGTGCCCAGTAAAACTCTCTGTGATTGTGAGTAATAAACACTGACAAAAATTAAAGAGTAAGTCTCAAGCTGTGTTGCTGAGTAACTACATTTATGGCTACATAAAAACCAGAGTGCAGCCACACAGAATCCCTGCCAGAAGGTGAAGAATCACACGAAACCCCTCTGTTATCCCCTTTTGAAACCAATTGATTTTCAGACTTCAGCATTTCAAAAAGCACAGCATCTCTTGGGAATACCTACCATGATTCCTGACACAACTTTACTTCACTGAGTAGCAATATTGACAACTTAGAACAAAGGAAAAATGAGAAAAATGGGAGGATATTTAAATTAGGAAGGGCCCAGTGGGGCATGTAATTGGAAGAAAACCTTTTGTGACTGCTCACTGCACCAGTGCCAGGAAAGGGCACTGCTTTAATGATTTACATGAATAAGACAACTTCATAATTGACAGAACTACACTGGGCTAAAAGCTGAAAAGAAATTGTTAGAAAAGCACAGGAGTCAACACAGAAATTTAAAATGGCAAGCTGAAGAAACCCATTTCTTGGGAAATAATTTATAGGGAAAATTACAGCATTCACAATGTGTTTTTAAAAGTAACACCCATCCATGCAGTCACAGTTTAGGCTAGGATCTGTGAACACAGAAAACTCTAACTTGTGGCATATATTTCCAAATAGTGCCAAAGAACATCAGTAATATCAATCGAGGAAACATGAGCCACTGCTGAAAATCTAGAACATGCTTGGTAGCCTGTCTAACTCAGTGGTACCTTCAGAGACTACGGGATGTGTTCTGCCTGTAAATACACATTCTCAGCCTAAGGGCCTCTGCACTGAGCTATCACGGAGAGAGATGGTAAAATATTTAGTAAGACTTTTTTCTTCCAAAAGCACAAACACAGGGGAGTTTTAAAATGCAACAGTAGTGAGTGTTAGGATTCCACACAGCAGCTTTTTGATACTTCTTTCAAACCAGTTAGGAAAGTACCAGTCAGCAGAGCCGAACTTCTTAAAAGATACGTGTTTGTTCATGAATGGTGTACTTGTAAATGTCTGCTAAAATACATGGCACAAATAATTCTACCCAGTTTTATGATTCTTGTCCTATTCCTAAGATATGAAATGAGAAGGAAGTGCTGCTGGCTGTGGTTGGATTTTGCCCAGCTGCCTGTGACTATAAGAATCAGAAAGTATTTATGTCAGAGTCAGGTTCCCACACTGCAGAGAAATGGTGTTGCTCCAGGGGCCATGCGATTTTTCCACTGGCCTGCCTGGTCTCCGAACTGCTCAGTTATTTTCCTTAGCTAAGCACTTTAAAACCCGGCACGTGGCTGAAGTAGACGCTTTTATCTACTATTTTTATGTTATATGGTATACTAGTAAGTATCTGCACAGCAAGAGATTCATGACTTCCCACTAGAATGAAATTAGGCAGGCTGCAGTAATCTTACTCACAGATCCCTTCTGTGACCAGGAATGGCTCCTTCCATCTCCACTCTCAGAGCAGCTTGAATTCCATATGTCAGCAAAGCCTTAGCACATTTCCAGGTTTCCTGTTCATCCTCAGCACAACAGGCAAGGGAAAGTAATTTCATGAGAATGCCTGGATAGGGAGTAGTCACAAAATTCTAAATCCCTTGCAAAAAGCTTCCTGTGTCTGTGGTGCTCTGATATGGAAGTAATGGCATATTTAGGCTGGTCTAAGTACTAAGTATCCTGGACTACCTTACAGCCTCTGACTTCCTTCCAAAGCAAGATGAGGACTGGTACCAGCTTTAAACAAAACAGGTCTATTCAGAGAACACATCCAGTTCTGATAGGTCATAAATGTATCTCTACCTAGGAGATCCCTGTCTGCAGTGGTCATTTATTATGGGCTGTAGATATTTCCTTGTGACTACGTGTGTTTTAAAATCAGGACCTCCTCTGTACCAGTACAGCAACTCCACAGGCAAAATGACAAACACTTCATCATCAACAAAACTATTTTTCAGAGGAGGAACCTGGTTACAGTAAAAGATCTCTCTTACACTTTGCGTAAGACTAAATGCCAGTTGCCTTGTGGTCCTGCCACATACCTCTTGGAGGGGTGGTGTCATGCTGGTGACATTCTCTGAATCTACTGGCAGTGCTGGGTGGCAGAAGAGACAAAGGCACTGTAAGCTGTCCACCATAGACCAGGAAACACTCCAGAAGCTATATTTTTCATAGTCGTGAAGGCCTGGTCAAGAATGTACTCATGGTCCTCCGGAAAAGAATGGGGAAAGGAGGTGTAAAACGGAGAATAACCACTTCTTTGGGATTAGAAACTCCTTTCAATTGAGCAAATCAGCAAAAATGAAGCCAGCAGTTCCCAGTAATAATAGTTTCAGGAGAAATACAGTCCCAAGTTTCATTCACTCGGAAAGTGCACTCAATACTTGATTGGCTCTGGGTAAGAGGAGACAAGGTCTGAAGTGTGTATATCAGGCATCTGAGCCCCACGGGCATCTCAGGATACTCAGGCACCCTTGCTCCATTCCTGGCCCCCCTGTATTCTCCTGGGACCTGTGATAGCTCAGTGCAGAGGCCCTTAGGCTGAGAATGTGCATGGAAATAGGAGAGTTTAAGAGCTCTTCATTGATACAGTGACTGGGACATACACGTCATCTTGCAAAGATGATGATAAAGGCATTTTTCTGTCACTACAAACTATTCTGCAGACCTAGACATGCAGTGTGAAGCAGGATTCAGCAAACAATTCTGCTTTAGTCTTCCTGTATTACAATGCCAAACATTATTTATGATCCTTCTGAACATAGAATTAATTGCGAGAACCTTTAAAATTGCAGTGACAGACTTCAAGCCACCGTTGTACAAATATCACATATATTAATCATTTTTTGTGTCTGATGATTGCTTTTAGCACCACAGAAAGCTATAGCAAACACCAGCTATGAGTCGAAGAATTTGGAAAATATGTATTAAGTAATCTAGGCAGTTCAGAAATCTCACTTTTTTTCCTAAAGCTACAAAAGTTTTCTGAAACCTTGTGGTTGATCTGTGAAAGTGACACCAAAAGAGGTCATGGCAGTTACAGAACACTGCTGTTGCTGTGTATACTAGAAGGACTTAATTTTGTACCTTGAAGCTGTTTAATTGACTATGCATAATATCCATCTATCTTTCAGTTGCTCGCCTGTACTGTCCCTAGTTACAAATAATTCTGACATGCAGATATAAGCCACATATTGCTGTTGCAAACAGACACACCCAGATCAACACAAAACATGAGACACTACTTTTATACTGCACAACCTGCTTTCTTGTTTCCTGGTGTGCACTGTTTATGGTTGTAAGAAGCACTTTTTAATGGGAACATACAGAACTGGATGTTGTGTTCTTGTTTTAAAGCACATATTCTGGACTTAACAGCAAGAAATTCTGAGGCTTATTGATTTAGAGTGATGGAAATCAAGCTAGTTGTGTTTTGGTGTCTATAAGCCTCCAACATAATATTGTGAAAAAAAAGAAATTTCGGAATACATCAGATGAAGCATCTCCACTCGACACAAGCAACTTTTGTTCAATATAGATAAATCTTGAGAAGGGCTGCAAAAATGCATTCATACAATAACCTGTAGAGTGCAGAGACTTTTAAACAGGAGGAAACCAGAAAAAACTCAAACTTGGTGAGAGTTATTATGCTTGATCAAGTATAAACAATGCTATAAAATCCGCAGTGAAACCAGGCTCCAGGGTTCTCAAACTCATGATATCACAGTCCTGTAAGGTGTGAGAGGTGAGATCCTTTGTTTTACTCTTCCTTCCATGTTCTTACAAGACGAGAGCAATTCCCCTCCAAAAAAGACCCAGGAATGTTTGCCTATAATACATCTAAGACTCCCTTCAAGAAATATTTCACAAAGTTAAAAGCTAAAAGCTGAAAAGGAGAGATTTATTTGCCACAGGGTTGGTAGCTGGCTGAACGCCATGCACTCAGTCATGCACCATTTGAGAAATAAGATCCCAAATTCTGAGAAATACTCATCCTCGGCATCCACTTGTCTCAAAAGTATTCTGCAATGAACCTATGCCACATTCACAGAAATACACCAGGAGCAATGAAAAATCTTGACTCAGTCTTTAGAGTTCCATATGGGAAGGAAACAAACACACTGAAAACCGTTTTACAATCCATAAGCTCTGCACAAGTGCAGGTTCTTGGCTTCTACAGGAAATTTTGTTGGAAACAAATCCACTTCACTGCCCAATAAAAACTGAAAGGAGGCAGAAGAGCTAAGTGAATACTGAAGCAATTTTTCTGAAGTTCTTATCTAAGAAGCAGCATTTGCAGCTGAAATGTTCTATGAAAAGAGCTTTTGCTTGGATACACTTTTTCTTATAGCTAATGCATTTGTTCTACTTTTTATACTTCTCAGCATGGATATATGTGGAGTAATAAGTTTACACCTGTTCCTGAGAAACTTGGCTTCTGATAGGTGAAGAAAATCTGTTCTAGAGGAAGAAGAGTAAACCTGAAGAGGTGGAAAGAGTTGCTTCACTGTTTCCTTTTCTGCCTCTTTATCATTTCCTTGGAGTGGATTGTGTTAATAGAAAAATGGAGAACATGCACAGAGAAATGAATTTGCTTGTGTTCACAATATTTAGATATCCTTATGCTGACTTGTTAGTGTATTGTAGCCAACATATCAACCCTAAGCAATGCAAGAGCCAATACTGAGCTCTGCAGGGGCAGTAAAACACTTCCCAGTTATCTCTGAAGATCCAAAAGAGACTGCTCACACTGTGAACAAGTTTGACAGCAGAGATGAAATAGACACAGTTAGTAGCCGGGAACCTGAGGTCTGTGCTAATGATATGTCAAAAATAGTGTAAAGTTTTCCTGCAGGTGGTCAGGCAGATAAAACATTATAAATTAGCAAAAGAGAACTCTGTTTTGAGTCTTAAAATATCAAGTGAAATTAAATTTCTTCAAGGAGAACTGTGCAGAAGCAAAGTCAGACTGGAATGCCTTAAAGCCTTTTTGACACCTTTCTATACATCTGCATTTTATGAAAGAAATATTCGCTATGAAAAACCTGACTAGTCTCTTTGTATCACTAATATTCTGGTACTCTAGCTGATATTTTAATTAGCTGACTGTTGAATCCAGTTTTTAAAGCAAACTTGCCAAGCATGAAGGAATTAGAAGGGCTCTTTTTTGTTTGTTTTTTAAATGGACAGTTTCTAATCATTGTATCTCCCTGCAACTCCTGACCAAATATGCATTCTTGCTGTTCTGTACATCTCATTGATTATTCAAAGATGACACTTTAGTTCAAGGTGAAAATAGAGTGACTCTTTTAAAAAAAATCGAATGGAGCAACATGCTTTGATAAAGCATGGCAATATTTTCCTTTCACCTCCGTTTTACAGCTACTCAGCTGTAGTTATTAATTTATTTCTTTCCCTGGCCTTTAATAAAGCTTGGCTCTATTGTGTGTGTGTAAGAACAGTTCTTAGAATAATTTCCAATTGCTTTTCACTTTTAAAAAAATTCTGATTAATTAACGGTTGCTTTACATAATTTTCTGGACTGTATTAATGTTTTGTGACAGTTAACTTCTCTCTAAACAGATGGATATTAATACATCACACAGGCTTGAAATCTTCTATTGCAGTGAATCTACCTCAATTAAATCCATTCTTAATTCAGTAACAGTTACCACGTGGTGTGATGCTGACATTATTTTGTATTGAGGTTATAAAATTATCTTCTTTACGTGCTTAGAATTGTTCTGTGAAATTTCTACCTAATGTTCAGTTTATGGCTGGGAACACCGAGTTTAAGCACAAGCCTTTTATGCATTAACGTAAAATATGAAATGTTTAATACCTTAACATATTTAATTGCTGCTTATGTAAACCCCAACATGATTGTTTAATTTTTATTTTTGTAAATACTCTTTGCTAAATTAAATACTTCAGTGTGCTTTTCTAAAGCACACTGGCTAGAGTGACCTCAGACTTCTAAATTAAAAGAACATTATCCTGTATTCTAAGATTGATCCAATAAATTTATATTTAAATCTAGGTGGTTGCTTTCTAGCTTTAATACTGTCACCATTAAAAAACCCCAAATACTTCGAAGTCTTCCCTATTCCAGTTGAGCAAAACCAGTGATGAGAAAAACTGTGGGCTTTGGGAAAGAGACGGAAAACTCAGCAGAGAAAGTTACAGGTCTCTGTACCGAGTTAACCAAGAAGATGCACCTCTGACTCCGCCTGACTCTAACCGGCTCTGAGCCAAACACACTGCACCTCAGAGGACTTACTCATGCAAGAGCAGTGTCAGACCTGAGTCTGTCCTGTGGATTTTTGTGGTTTCTAGATTTGCCTAGATCTAGGTCTTTCTAAATGTTAGCAATCCTAGGAATCCTGGGAAATAACCCCAGTGTTAGGTAGTATGCAGGAGTGTTCTCTTCATCTTCCTGAGACTGAAAATACAGAGGTTTGTGCCCATGGCAGGACACACTGAAGGAGCTGAAGAGAAATTAGGGTGCTGTGCTGCAGCTAGAGAATATGTGAATTGCCATCTATTCAGGGCAAAAAACAATAACAAAAGTTAATGTCCTCTTTACCTCCACAAAATGCTTTCCCCAAGACATCAGTGCCTACCACAAGTCCAGGGTTGAGATTTACTCTGATCTAGAGCTATGTAAGTATTTTGTGAAGAGGAGCTAGTATATCCTGCCATCCCGAGTGATTCTCCATGGTGGCTGAACGGCTCTTTGTAGCCCTTCACCCTCAGCCTAAAGTCTAGACAAATCTTCCAAGGTTAGCAGCAGATGGGAGCCCCTATCTTAGGCCGATACCTACTAAACAAAGTGCTAGAAAAATTACACATGGCCTGTTTCCCTGCGAAAATCAGAGCAACATGATTGCAAGAAAAATTACAGAGAAAGTAGAAACACCCAGTCAAATAATTTATTCACAGAAGCAATAATTTTCAGCAGCCTCAGAGACTACAGAAGAGAGTTACTAGTTCATCCAGACCCATCATATTCCACCTGTCTTCTGTATTTGTAGGGTGAAATATTTGTGTCCAAACAAGAAGAGCAAGAAGAGCTGTGCAGCTCGTGTGCTGCCACTTCCCTGAGGATATTGTCCTCATCTCCACATACAGAACTGGTAGCACTTGCTGTGACACTTCCAGAGTTCTGATGTAAAACAAGCTTCCTGGAGGAGAAAGACAGAACAGACACAGTATTGGTTATTAATAAACATCCATAACTGAAATGGAAAAATGTTTTGTGTTGTTGTTTTAAAATTCATTCAGTGTTGGTGGAGACGCCATGGAAATTAACCGAGATAATTTCTCTCAGCATTCAGGAAAAAGAAACTGAATGTTCATCATCTCACTCCACCTTATGGAAAATTCTGACTTAAAGTACAAAAATGCACAAAAGGATAGTGAGAATTCTCACACACCTTTAGGGGTCACTTTAATACCTTAAGGTCATCTGTATGAGAGGAGTTACCCAAAGAAAAGTGACATCTGTAATTGTTAAAAGTCGGGGTGAATCACGGTGAATTCCCCAGACATTTTTATGTGGCAAAGACAGTGACAAACACTTTGCTGAGTCATTGTAATCTGTTCTAAAACTGGAAATGTCGGTGGATGGCCTGCTAACCATTTTTTATCCAACTTCAAGCCTTGATGACTTGTGTCCTTCACTTCTCTGTTCTGTCTTTCTATTCCAGTCCCACATTGTTGTGGTTGAGGAATGGCATTCTCCAATTTAGTACTCCCACCGAAAAAAACCTCCCACACCACTCTCCCTCCTACCCCTCCAACTGGAAGCACAAATGACAAAGATCATATATTGAGAAAAGAAAAATTTACTGGAAACAGCAGTGAGATAAGAAAATTAAGAGTAACAGCAACGATATTATTAACAAATGGTGTGAGAAAAGAAGTCTTTTACATGGAAAAATTCCCCAGTGATAGAATATACAGACAGCTCCCTCTGCCATGTTTTCTACACACTCCCTTCTCCCAAGAAGAAAGTCTCTTTACCCCACCCCTGGGGTAAAGAGATGGTATAGAATAGCTTGTGTCCTGTCCATGCCCCCTCCTGGCTACTGCAAAATTAACCCTGGCCTGGCCAGAACTAGGACACACATGAACACCAGGATGAGCTGGTATTGAAGCTGCAGGCAATCATATGTTATACAAGTGCCTGAGCAGCAGGAAAATTAGACATCTGAGAAGTGTGCAAAGTTAGTGCACTTCTCCTGTTGATAGTATTGTGCTGTGACTTAGAGATGTCCCTGTAATCTGTAGGTAGAAGTTTCTTCTCGTGGTGTCCTTGCTGCTGATGACTAATCTACCTGTAAAGGAGTCATAATGAAGATTCATCCAATCAAATTATAAATATACTTGCCCTTTTTACAATATTCAAGTCTGTTGCTGCACAGTCACTAAGGAGGTGTCTCTTCCATGCACTTCTTCTTGCAGAAGGCTGATATGGCAAAAGAATACCACCAGATTTATGGAAGAAACCAAGGCACTCTGGATCTCACTGATGGCTCACTTTCCTCCCCGTGAACACAGAGCATCCTCACAGAGTCCTAGAAAACCAGCTGGCTATATGAATAAAACACCCCTGCACATCAATGCTCTGCTGAATTGATCCTTGACAAATGTCCTCAGACTCCCTGTATCTGCCTCTCAAGTGCATCTGTTTCTTTCCAAGGATTCAGATGTAATAAAAGCCAAATCTGTCTTGTTCCAGTATATTTGGTACTGTGGTGCATTAGTCATAGTAATGGTGAGAACTGACTATTTGCAACTCTGTAATCTTATACCTAAGCCATTGAGGCAGCATTTCCAAGGCCTCTGCGTCAAAGTTTCCCCCCCATCCTATCATATTCTTATTGTCATTCTCATAGCCTTGCACTTGCAGATCTTGATGGTGCTGTCACGACAGGTCTCTTGTTCAATACCATCACTGGCATCACTGGCATGTGATTCATTCCTCTCCTAGCTTCCCCCTTTCATGCTCTTTTATATTTTATATATATATATGTGCTATGTATATGTCTGTATGGTTTTTTTGAAGAAAAATCCAAAACACAGTGCACAAGGAAGCAGTTAAGAGCTATCAAAATCCTCAAAAAATATTATTCCATTTTTTTCTGTGCACAGAAGCATAACAACTATCAGTGTGCAACACTGACACCTAACCAGCATACTTCAGTTAACATTAAGAACATTCTAATTAAAACAACCCAGAGGGAGTTTGTGTGCATCTTAATGAAAAATATACATAGCATTAGGGGAAAGATGTCAAAAACTCACCAGAATCATCATCATCACTGTAGTTTGCTGCAATTCAGAGAGCCCTCAGAGGAGGATACTTGTCTGGGATCGCGTCCCTGCTATTCTCAGATAGACATTCAGTAGAATTTTCCCTTTCCTGTTTTTCAGTCTTCTGTCTCTCTCTTCTTTTGATTTATTTGTCCCCGAGAGTGTCTTTAACCAGGATATCCACCAACTGTGAACTGTCCGCACCCATAAACCTTGATGACTGTGTCTCAACACCCTTCCTGTAAAAGTCTCCTGGGATATTCCTAGGTACTACTGCTACAATGACATAAAAGGTTTGTTTCTTGCTCTCTAACAGCAGTGGTACCTCTTTACACCTGCAGGCATGTATAAATACATAGATATTTATTTATGCTTGCAGGCACATTATGCAAAGTGGTGAAAGAAAGTCATAATATTCTTTTGGGGCATCCATCTGTTTCTGTGTGTCAGCACTGATGTCTCAAGAAGAAATCCTTCTTTGAAACACTTCGAATTTTCTAGTGTCCTCTTTTCCTCTCTAAATTTATCTGAAATTTGTAAAGAAGTCGACACCAGATGGTAATGCAAGATTCTTTTTGTTTACCGTGCTAATGTTGTGAAAGGAAGTAAAACATGCCCTCCTAAAGTTTCCCACAGCCACATGTCCCTCTCTCTGCCCTAAAAAATGTAGCCTTGCTTAGCCAATTTACTTTCTGTCTTCAGAGTTGTGGTTTTGCGGTGTTGGACATTGAAGCACTGAATATGTATCTGAAGAGTAGCTGCCTCATCTTGCTTACATGTGGCTGGAAACAGCACATTCAAGCCCCATATGTCAAATGCAAGTCCCACACGATGGGGTGAATGCTGGAGGCAGTGGTCATCATCTGTGCAAGTTGTTACTTCTAGTGATGGATCCTTGAACTGACAGAAATCCTCAAGGCTGCTTTCCAGAGAGCTTTGTTTTGCAGGCGGGGTCACTTCTGCTCTGGGTTGAAGACAGAGGCAATCTGCAGCAGAGGGGCCCTTTTCTCTCTGCCAGTCGCCCGTGTTCAATCGACACGAGCACCCAGACACAAGGAAGGTAAAAAGACTCAAATCATGAAGCATTTCACCTGGGTACATGCAGCTGGGTCTCCACTATGAACACAACTGCAGTGGGAGAGCAGACGTAAGAGACCTAAGTCTGAGGATCAAAGTCAAGCTGAAACCACAGTGAGGAGTCTCCTAACACATCCACAGTCCCAGGAGTAATGTGAAGGTCTTAACATAGCAACAGTATGTCTGGCAATCCTAGAATTCCTATGTGCCTGGAATGTGCTTGGATGTGCTTGTTGCATCATCCTACCTACAAGCTTTATTTTCCATCAAATGTCCTTTTAAAACAATTTACATGTAAAAGAAGTTGGATAAAAGTCTAGTAATATCTTGCTACTTCAATGGTTTTGCCATTCTACACTCCCTGTGAGAAAAAACATTGTTCCCTCAGCTGCTTCAGGAAAAGCTGATGCAGTGGCCACATAATGTGTACTATTTGGTTAAATAGGCACAGAGGAATAGATTATCTACAAGGTCTTTCAGAAAAAGACTGACTCAAAAATATAACAGAAGTTAGGATTTCCACTGGAAAGTCTTAGCTTAATTTAGTAGATTCCAAAGTAGCCAGTCATATACGAAGAAAGTAGAATTTTTTCAGGTTTTGCTTGTGGTTTCTCTGAGGTAAAGCAGAGTCCAGGCACTTGCTGCAGGCAAATGAGGTGTGTTTCATTTCAGATACATATGCAGGTGAGGCAATTTTAGGTTAGATTTCTGTAAGATCCCTCTCTGTGGGAAAGGCCATATTGTAATGCATCCTTCCCTGCCCCCTGTAGCATTTCATAAATCCTTCTCTGCAGGAAACTGAATTTCAGCTGTCACATTCCAAAACCTCTCAACTGGTATGAATTTCAACTTGATGATGACATACCCAGTGTTAACTATTCCTTTAATAGCAAAGCATGTTTTATTACTCTCACATCTAAAAATAAGATTTATGAATGTTATTTTTCAACAATGAGATAAATAAAATTACGATTACAATTACATTACATAAAGAATTTTATAGGGTTGTGGGGTTTTTCCTAAAGAGATGGAAAAGCAAGACCAATAATATGATACAGAAGGTATTTTCTCAGAAAAAGTAATCCCAAAAATGTTCATAATACCTCTTATTTTTTGCTACTGTATTAAAATTACTTTCATACTTGATGACGAAAGTGTTGCTATACCATAACAAAAATTCAAGTACATAGATTATATTTTAAAATATACATCCATGAATTCAAATAAGTTATCCTTTGGCAAACAGCAGATACACATAAAGGACCTTGGAGTCTCTGAAACCTCTTGTCTAATTCAGAGTTCACATTGAAGATCAGCTGCAAGGCTATCAAATCTATCAGAGGAGAAATATAAGTTAGTACATTTCTATAGCTAAGGATCCGTTTTCTCCCGCTCTTGGACTAGTCCTGTACGTCCAGCTATATTCGAGGAATGTTCCAATTTAAATGGACACACAGAGTAGGAATCATAGAAATTTTCTTGCTACCCAAAACAAAAAAGAGCAACACACAAGAGATGTATCCCTTCCTCCAGGTTGTCACCTCTGCCCTAACCTGGCTTGGTTTTCCTCCGTTGCAGGGCTCAGATTTTCCTGGGCACATTGTTCTCTTCTGGGGCTTCCTGATCATTTGCAGGTGGCAGATACCAGGAAGAATAACCTCCGTGCTTCAGCTCATAAGCAACTTCTCTTGGGGCTGTTTTATTAATTTCAGTCACAGCTGTAGTCAAAATGTGCCCACAAAAGAAATGTAAACCTCCTGCCTGTCAACAACAGAGGAAGCTGTACTGCAAGACCCTACTTCTGCCTGGCATGCAGCCTCTGAAACTGTTGGCGAGAAATCTTAATTAAGGCTGCAGTGTGAAAGGACTTTTATTGTGTTAGTCTCTTCTGCTTCCCCCTCCTCCAAATAAAAGAAAAAAAAAAAAACGAAACCCAAACATCTGAAAAAAAAAAGCCTAAAAAATATCCAATAAAAAAGCCCCAACAAAGCAAAAAACCCTTTTAATTAAGATGGTGTGCTTATGAAGGGGACATTGACATCTGTTCCTTTCCCATAATCTGAACTCCTATTCAAGGTCTCACTATTTCACTATCATCTCACAAATCAAATAAGGGAACATAAAAATTACTTACCTTGCTAGTAATGCTCTGAATTGTGTTATGATCCTTATCCATGCAGAGGTGATGGATTATTGTGTTCTTGATTAAATGATTGTTTCAGAAAGTCAGAAGTGTGATAAACTACACTTCCTCTGATGGACTGCACTGAAAGTGCAAGATGTGACCACATGTTTATGGCAGGCTAACCTGAGGGCTCTGAACCTTATTTAAGAGCAAAATGGTTATTAAAATCAGAAAAAAGTGTCTACCATCCTGGAGATGTATCAACACATCTTTTGTCACAATGTTTTTCTCATAGAAAAATGCATGGGTGGAGAGCTGAGAAAACCCTCTGCAAGAATGAGGCTTTCAGAAAACTCTCAAGAAACCATACCCTCTTGATCTCCTCTTCTTTGCCTTTCCCCTGTCTTTAAAATTCCCATGTATTTGAAGAAAGGCTTCTACACAAACACAGTCTACACAGAAGACCAGAAAGCAGCCTGTGGTGCATTGCCACCTACATTTTCAGGTCCTTTAATCTGTCTTTATGTGTCTTTCCCCAATTCACCAGACTCAGAGGAGACCTTTACAAAAAGCACTATAGTTACATTTTGCTTTGGAACATCAATTAATTCTTGATTCATGTGTGAAGAGCAGTTTATTACCCATCTTCATTCTTAGCAGATTTACTTAATTTGCTGAGGCAAACCATCCAATTGGAAAATCAAATTATTTAAGGAAAATTATAGGATAATAAGGTAGTTGGCATTAGTATAATAACCATTGTAATGTGCAGAATATTGCATATTTTGTGTTTTATTGCAGAAAATACAGCAGTATGCTAGTGGAATTTTTAATGGCAGAAATATGCTGGCCATGTATTTCTCTTTCTAAAGTAAATTTCCCTTTTAAACCTCATTCAGAAAAGGAAGGTTCTATGACTTGATTGCATCAGAAGGCATCAATTTACAGAACAACATTTGGGTGACTCTCTCCTGTGATTCATTCTAAACACAGTGAAAATTAACAGAAGTCAGCCAAAGGGATTCTGACTTCGATTTGTGTGCCTTACTTATTCATCCTAACAGACAGAGAGTCTGGTCTGGAGCAGCCCTCCAAAGGATCAGTGAGCCATCATGATCACAATGAAGTGACAGGCTAATTTCTGGGAACTTGCTCCGGTGGAATATTCAGACTGAGGCCATTTACAGTATTAAAGGATTTTCTCAACCTGACTGCCTGGTAGATGACATTAACCAAGGAGTGGGCAGGGACAACATCATAGAAACAAAATGAACGTGTGTTCATCATGGAGATGTAAAGTATCTCTCTATGAGACTGTCTTACTTCAAAGAACAGTTTTAAAATCTTTCACAGAAAAATAATTATGTAATTAAATATATAAGGGCATTTAAAATACAACTCTTACTTAAGCTGGCCTTGTAATGTTGGACACATGTAAAATAATTCTGGATGAGAGGTATGAATTCCATTCTCGCATAGATTTTTTTTTTAATTGACTGATGTGTCACTTTCAATTTTTCTATTTTAAAATGAAGTACACAAAAAGGTACATTAAAAAGAGCACTGAGTACCTCAAGACAAAATTCCCATTTCAGCAATTTTTTCTCTTAGAGATATCAGGGGGTGTCTCTTCTCATAGCTTGAAAAAGTGATTCAGGATATACGCATATATATTCATACGGATCCAGTCAGGAATTTTTAATATAGAGTAACTTTCAGCTAGATTTGGAAGCCACATGTAAGTTACTTTATCCTTCTCCTGAAGTCTTACATGCAGAGTTAAGGCGAAAGGGTCAATTTTCAGCAACAGATGCCATTGTTGCTGGAATTCGTCAGAGCAAACCATCCACCTCCTGAACCTCTCCATTTGTACCACACAGCAGAAAACTCATGTATGCACCTAATATATTTCTGGTTTCACTTGACTCATTCCCCTCTTCATGTAAATATGTCAATGCTGATGTGTTCTTCATCATTTTACTATTTATCACTGGCCAATTTTATTATTATGAACACAAAACTGGAACAAATGTTGGAAATTTTTTCACAGTGTGTATTAAATCTTTGGGAAACGTTATTGAAAAACTATGTTTTTGTTAATCATGGATTTAATGAGTAGTATTCACTAATGTTTCTCATACCTCTTCAAACACATTTAAACTAGGAAACCTCCTCTCCGCAGCTCAATGCTGAATTTCATTCCATTTATTCTGCTTATAAGATAATCAGAAACTTTATCATCATTATCAGACAGATCTCACAGACTTCACTGGGACTTAGTCACAGGATTAAAGCTTTCCTGAGAGGGTTAGAATTACTTGTGTGAAAATACTTTGCTCTTTTGTGCTCACAGCTGAATTTCCTGATCCGACAGATTAAAAGATTTGTGTGCCAGTCTCTAATCCTAATGTCCTGACCTACACAGTTTCCTGCCTCTGGAAAATTTTCAAAACCTGAAAAATATTTTACATATTTAGATTTCTTTTTTAATGTGATCTGATCCTCTTTATCATTACTCCTTATTGCACATACTTTATAAATACAGATATATAATTGCATACACACCTGTACATCTAGTTGATTTATGTATTTATTTTACACACACACATATATACATATATATATATGTAAATATATTAAAATTTCCATATGTATGTACATAGGTACATTTCCCAATGTTTTTCTTAAATTTGGCTCATCATTATGCCTGGAATTTTCTTTTATGTACTTCACATGCCTTATCTGCTGAGAAATTTCCATCTTTTTCATCTCAATACCGAAAGAAAAGTCCACACTGAAATAGCTAAAACAGTGCCTTCATCATCATGTTCCTCTCTTTGTCTCCCCTGCCTGAGCTCTGTATGAAACACACAGGGATCCCATCTCTATTTCCTTATCTTCTGTACAAAAACACATCAAAAACAACGATGGATGCAGTGTAGAAGCAACACAGACTCTACTTAAGCCTCTCAGCAGCATCATACCTGCCTCATAGCACAGAACAATTAGGAGATGAGAGATGGTAGAGCCAGCACTGATTTTTTAATAACATACTGTGATTCATTGGGCTACAGAAGATGTGAAGTGCGTTGCCCAGACAGTCAATAAGTACAGCTAGATAAAGTATAGCACAAGGCTAATTTCTAAATAGAATTTCGGACAATCACTGTTTATCATTTTGCCAGCTACAGACTCTAATGTCTTTGGGGCCTGTCTGGAACAACTTGAGGATTCAATCAACAGCTATCCATTAAAAATTATTTGTCTTTCATTTATAAATAAAATTTGCATAGATTATTCACAAGTCACAGAAAACCAGTAAATAGCAGAAATTAAGTCCTATCCTTATCTCATGCCAGATCCTCCCAAATAACAGATTTTCTTTTTCCTCTCCTCATCTGCTTCCTCTTTGTTTGCATTTTTAAAGCTGTATCCTCAGTGTTTGATCTACAAACAAACAAACTGAGCCAGTCGGGAAACCCTACTGACAGAAAACTTGAGTTCATCAAGATACGAGTCAGTTCCATCTCTAAGTCAACAAATAGATTGCCCCTGATTTCATAAAATGCACAATTAGTCCAAGAGGCAGCTCTTACCATCCTGGATCTGCCCTGCGTGCTCACAGTAGCGCAGCAGTTCAACCCTGCCGTTCCTCATCAGTCGTCCACGCATACTCCATATCTGAATACTTATTACTGAAATAATTCAGCAATTCATTTTCAAAGTCAGCTGCTCACATGAAGCCAGAAGTAAGGGGGGAAGGGAGGGAGGGAGAGGAGAGGTGGGGTGAGGAAAGGAGAGGAAGGCCACAGGTTAAATGCTGTGGGTATGTGACATCTACAGCTTTTCAGTATCAGTTGTACTCTTGTACTTTCTTTCCAGTGTTATGGTAAAGTGACAGAAACCTGAGAAGCTGACCTGATTTTTCAACATATCAAAGACCTGCCAGAAGTGCTTCTGACTGCCAGGTCACGATTAAATTTATTCCCTCTTCCAGTGAAGAAAAAATTCGGTGTTATATTTTGTTCACTGTTTCTGTCTTTTTTTTCCTTAGTGTAAGCAGCACATGAAAAGTGAAAGAAAGTATTTATATTCTGGGCTGACAAGGTAAAATGAGAGACGTTAAGTTATTTTCAAATGCAGTTTTCTACAAGGGCAGCTAAAACCTGATATTTTCTAAAAGTGTATGTCTTGAAGGGTTGATGTTATCCTTCAAATAAAGAAATCAGTAGCAAAAGAATTTGCTTGAATTGTTCTGAAATTTAATTTGTTTCAGACCAAGCCAAGTGTATTTTTGCACTACGTTTGTGTTTCTTTTTTTTATTGTGGCTGTTATGCTGAAATAGTTATTATTCCCACAACTCCAGTCATCTTTCTAAAAATAACCTTCTCGGAGACCAACAAAAGTAAGATTAGCGATATTTTGCAAAATGATCCCCGAAATAAAATAAAAAACACGAGAATCAAAGTGATTCTCTAAAACCCTCTACAAAATCACAGACAAATGAATCCTTATTTACAAGTATTTAGGAGGCCTCAGTGACCTTCACAATACTATAATATCTCATTCCAGACATTTCCCATTTGAAAGCCTGGTCTGGTTCACCCACTTAGATGAAGTTGGATGATTCAGTACTAGGCTCATATTACTATCTTTATTAGCAATTTGGAAGATGTGATAAACTGCCTGTGAATTTAATCCACAGGATTGGAATTTACTTAACACACTGGGGAAAAAAATGCCAAGTCTTAAACACCAGTCCAGCTACCCTCTTGCTTCTCTCCAGCTCCCTGGTTTTCTTTCATCTCTGATGTGGTGTGCAGAGCAGCAAAGCCCATTCCCAGTGTGTGGCCCAAAATGTATCCCATGTATCAGGACTCCAGTGATGTGACAGACTCATTCAGACTGTCTATGAGAGGCTATTACAGACAAAAAATAGTGACTAATTAGCAAAATACAGGACGGTGCAATGATGTGAATCTGAAATCAGCTGGAAATAAGTGCTTAGAAAATGTCAACGCAGGAAGAGGCAGCTGCAGTAACTAAGCTGCAAGAATAGGAGGTGAGATATTCAAGCTCACTTTTCATCTTGACTACAGACATCTTGAATAGCTTTGGACAACTCAAATTTATCAATATTTTCAAATTAGGATGCCCATATTTTTGCACTAAGCTTCATGTTAATACTTCTGCATGTCTCAGGGTGACACATTTAAAAGTCTAATGTTTAAGCACCTCCACTTGAAAATGAACTTTTTTCAAGTGTCAAACTGTTTCAGCTTTCCTCCTGAACAATGTGTACTAAAAGATCTTTTGTGTCAGCTGAGAAACTGATAGATTAATGATAATAATGAGGAAAAATATGATGAAAGCCTAAAACGAGATTTTGTACCAAAACATCAGCATTATGGTAAAGTTTCACACTGGGTCCCTGAGGAAAGATCATTCCATTTGACACAGCATTAATGTGGCCACTAGAGTGGTAATTTAAATTATTTGCAATACTGTATCTTCTGTTAGGTATATTTCAAAAGGGAAAAAGTACACCAAGAGATATTATATTTTTTAGATGGACAACTTCCATCTAGCCTTATTTGGAAAGAAATAAAAAATTTTTAAAATGTGGTCATTACAGTCGAGGCTGGATATCGATTCCCTCACTCCACACTCCAATTCTCGTACACCAGCACATGCCCAGTGGAAAAAGACATAAACAATCTCCTTCATTCCCATCATCATTGCCTGTGGGGCACTTTGTGATCTCGCCTAGGTTGTTCAGGAGGTCCCTTAGCTGTGTCCAATCATAATCATCAAAGACTGTACAAGTTTCCCAGCTGATGAGAGTTGTGAAGCTGATGAGGTTCACAGCCTCATCAAAGAGAAATATAAGCACACTAACAGTTTTGTAAATAAACCTCAGATTCATTCCTCATGCCAATTCTTAACTACAGATCTATTTCAGGTTTTCTTCTGTCATTTCAACTTACAGCCGACACTGGAAGTTTAAACAACCTTGCAGGCTACAGTGAAGGTCACGAAATGAAAGGGACTTTTCAGAAGGAGAAACTGGACAGAAGATGCTAAATAATGTAGTGCCACAGCTGAATACCTTTTATTTCTTTAATGTCTGGTTACGCTTTTGGAAACAAAAACTGTGTGTAAAAAGTAAGACTTCTACCCTACTAAGCGACTTTTATACACCAGTTTCTCCTATTTCAGTGTTATGTGCTGTGGTTACACGTAGTGTACCAGTTTCTTTGTGCTGACAACTTCCCTGTGTAGGCAGTGCTGGACAGCGTGCCATTAAAATTTCAGGCTGCTGCAGTTCTGGCTAAAACAGGTGAGAGATGGAAAGTGGGGGCAGCGATGGGCTCAGTCTGATGAAACCAGACTAAATCAGTGTTTTTACCTAAGACAGCATGGGCTAAGTAGAAACAGATAAAGGAATTGCCCAAGTATGCTCCAAAGTTGAGATGAAGAGGCTGCAGAGGAATGGAGGGCTGGAATAAACTGCTATTCCACATAAAAGAGGGAAAGTCCAGCCTGAGCTCTTTTCATTATCCTGTCACAGGTGTGGTAGTTGCAGCTGCTTCAGCTCACTAAAATCTCTAGCAGTCCTCTATCTGCAGCATTGTTTTCCCACAAAGTTAATTTTGGAAGACTTCGGGGGAAGAAAAATGCCAAAACATGTGTTACAACAAACAACGTTTTTTTATTAGCTAGATCAAGAGCACAACTCCTCATACATTTTCTGTGGTTTGACCCAAAATTTCATAGTATCCTACATATTCGGGCACACTGCATTGATAGGGAAAATGCAGATATTATAAATTGTAATTCAGTTAGCTATCAGAAAGATTTCAAATGCTGACTAGATAAAAAGGAAGATGGCTAGAAGAAAGATTTTGAAATAACACTTTGTATTCAGCCAGGGAACTGGGTATTTGGCTACTTCTGCCTTCGATTTCTCAGGGAGGTGGTATTGGAAATGACACAGATGTTCCATTCTGGCAATTTTCATTTTTAAAGTGATACTGTGATAGGTGTGCTGCCATCTATGATTTAGACGAGCTCTGGAGACACTCCCAGATTACAGTGGAGAATGAGTGAACTTCTAGCAACCATGAACACACACAGGGAACTAAGCTCCCCTTGCATGTCCAGCCTGTCCTTTGGTTTTCCAAGCAGAATAGCAGATAAGCAGAGCTGATCTTACCAGCTTGCTCAGAAGACACTAATGAAAGCATAATTTAGAAACTGAAATACCATAAAAAAAAAATCCTGTGGAGAAGATTCTATGATCTTCAAGAAATTGTCCACGAATACTGCTATCTACAGAGCATATGTTACTTGGTTAGCCTGTTTGGAGAAGGCAGTTATGCGTCTTCATGCTGCCACTGTAGCAGAAAAGAGAGATGCTGCACCTGCAGACTACACCATTTGGGCACAATAAAGAGCAGAAGGTAACAAAGGTACCTCTTATAAATGCGCTGGGTTTTGAACAGGACCTTAATGCGTTTTAAAACTCCTAAGAACATTGATACCAATAGAGCAGCACAAACGTGCACCAGAGATCCCAGGGCTGCTTTCTAAAAGTTCAATCTCAAAGCACTTACTCGCTGTAAAGTTTAAAGTAGTTCAGAAGGTATGAATTCATACCATCACCTCTTAGGAGCCTATCTTCTGCAAAAGGACATCACCAATATAATTACAAATATAATACTATTCAGTAATAGCTTTCCCAAATTTCTTTTGAGGGCTGCTTTTGGGTTTTACTGAGTTTGTGTTGAGTTGTTTGGACTCTTTTTGCTGTTGGTTGACTTTTTCTTTTGTTTGTTGGTTTGGTTTTGTTATTTTACTGTTCATGTTGTCTTCCATTAATTTAGACAATTAATTTATGTTTATATTCACCAGGCTGGGTGTCCTCACACAGAGGGATAGTCAAAATGCTAGGGAAGATAGATGTCTTCTCCGGTTCACGAAGATAAACTTCCCCAGACAAGTAATAAGTGCACAAGGCTAATTTGACTGGACTTTGCAAAAGCTCATCTTCTTCATCTGACTCTAGCAAGATCCTATGTAGATTAGCCTTCCTAAACTAAAATACTTTCTAATATAATCCATATTTCCTTGGGACCTCCATAATCATCTTATGTATGATTGCCTTTTCCAAAAATTATTTTCTGTATAAATCTGCTCTGCTCAACCTTTGATTTTTTCCTGTTACTGTTTCAGAGTCTTCACCTGCATCCATAAACCTTCTCATCGTCAAGCAACAGAGGTGGTGATGTTTGTGTTGCACTAAGATAGGGTGTATCAGTATTTACACCTCAGATATGGCACACTTTTATCTTTTACTCATGTCACAATTAAATTATCAGACATCATGAATTCTAGTTTACTTTAGAATAGCTTCCTTCCAGATGCTGTTATTTCACAGATTTTTTTCAGCGAGTACATTTTCTAAGAGGTACCTACCCCCATTTGCCACTTCTATTTCTGTACAAGACTTACATAACTGCTTTTAACTTGCCAGGTATTTTTATGTTAGGTATATCTGTAAGTTAACTCTTTCAAGAAAAGAAAAATGAGCATACCTAAAAAGCAATTGCCTCAAAGTAGTTCACATCCTAATTTTATCAGATAGCTTATCACCCAGTAAATTACTAGTTTTTCAGTACTCTGCGTTGGACTCTTTTACTCACTTTAAAAACACTTGCTTATTTATGTTTTTCATCAATTTCTATCTTTTTTTACCCAGGCAAAAACTGTGTTTGGTCCTGTTACATCTATTGGAGGATGAATTGATCTGCTACTCCACTATGTCAAATATCTGTTCCATTACGAGACATTTGTATGTTGTGTTTCGCTAATGACACTTCTAGGGAGTAACTAGAAGTTACTAGAAAAACCATTTGATCCATTTAAATGATTAGGAACATGAGTAAAGGCAATTCTACTGCATTACTCCTTACTGTGTTATGGATACATGATCCCAAATAAAAAGTGGTCTTTTAGAGCACCATTAAGGGCCCTCTTTTAGAAATGCACATGAAACAGAAAAAACATGTTGATTTGTGTAATGCTGAGACAGACTAGCAGCTCCCTAGCAACCCCTTTCCTAGGTCCTGTGAAAAGAAAAAGGACCTGTTTAGCACAAATCTGTACAAAGGATCAGATTATTCTTTAGCTGTCTGCAGCATGCTGGAGACAAAAGTCTGCCCGAGGTCCATTCCATGCTCTCCAAAAGCATCAGCTCCAAAAGTGCAGTTGTAACTGTCTACAAGTGCTTACGTTTATCTTATTTAGTCTTTTTTAGTCATCCAGACACATTTACACTTTCAAGAAACTTCCAGTCTAAAGGACTGTCATTACAGCAAAAATCACCCCCTTATGTTAGAGGAGCTAGCAGAGAACATTTATGGCCCATGTTACAGAGGAGCTTAAATTATTCAATGTCATGGTCAGTTTTGGTGGTACAACTGAAAAAATCTATTTTAACAAACTAGCTTAGAAAAGACAGCTTTCGGCCTCGCAAGAAGCATAGCTAATGCCATGAAGTCAAGTAGAAGACAGCCTGTCTAATAGTGGGAGTAGTTTTCAGTGTATTGATGGTGAATAGCCAATAATCACAAGACACAAATATTATTCATTCTGTATTTAGTGAATCTGTTGCACTTAAATCTGAGGACCACAAAACTTTTTCCTAGAAAACTAACAAGTTTAATTTGAGACTGTCATCATTCTTCTATTCTACATGATTATCTGATGTATGTTCGTGCAATGGTAAGGCTTTCAAGTTCTCGATTAACTTCTCTTTTATGCACTGTTAATTAACCCACTCTTCATTCTCTCCTATCAGAAAATTGCAATATTAACTTCTACTGATATATTAAGTCATTATTTATATTTGCTCAGTATCCTGTATGGATTTTGTACAAAGCCAGCAAAAACTGTCACAGTTTTAAAACTGAAGTGTAAAAATTGATATAAATTTGGCCATCTCCATCTGTGTGTCTTAATTTTCCACTTGATTCAGAGGGAGATATACATCATTACTTTCCCTTTATAGCTCATAATCCTTCAGGATTGGGCAAATATAACGATTTCCAAGCTTCATTATAAAAAATAGCCCATGAGTTCTGATCCTGTGAGGACATCTAGTGAGCAATTCCATATAGAAACAAAACAGTAAACATTCCCACAACATGTACGATGAACAGACATTTTCATCAAGTCTTTTATTGCAGACAGATACTGTTTTGTTTGTGTTACAGCAACATCTAAAGCCAGGCAGTAGTTGAAACAGGCTCCTCATATGCTTTTCTATAAGCATGCAGAAAAGAGAAGTCTATGTCCCAAAAGTTTACACTCTCAGGAAAATTAGTTCACACCTTTTCACGTGCAATTATACAGCTATGGTAACAGACGCTTCACTGCCTGTTTGAAATATCTGTCCTAATATTATTCCTGTGATTTCCGCAGGGTATGTTGATTGCTTTGGCAGCAGCAGGAGCCTTCTGGGGGGGCTCTCTGAAGATGGGGTGCAAGGAGCCAGCGGCCAGCCAGTTGTACCTGGCACTGGGAACACTGCACAGGGACACTCTGGACCAGCAGGGAAACCACGGGAGAAACAGTGGAAGGGAGAAGAAGGTCCCATGTATTTTACACAGACTGCACAAGACTTGACAAGTCTGTTTGCAAAGGAAAAGAGAATGACCCTGAGACCCAAAGCTGAATCAACATCTGGATTCAGTTAAGAGCAAGGCATGGTATAAAGACAAGGTTTATCCTCATTGTTTTCTCTTTTTTTTCCCAGACAGGGATATCCTCTAGGTCATTGCCATATTTCAATCTGAACATAGCATTTGAATGCGATTAACATCAATTCTTTATTAGACTGAAAAAGGGGCACAAAAAATTCTCAAAGTTTGACTTTTTTGATGAATCATTCCGTTTGACATATGCAAGCTTTATGTCAAAATTGTAATATCATTTGATGATCAGTTATAGCGTGCCTTAGCTACAAAATACACTGTATCACCTTAATGACATTTTAAAGGAAGGAAACAACATTTCAGAGAAAGCCTCTTACAATGTGCCTACTTGTAACATCTTAAAACTTGGAAGATTTAGAAGAATACTGCACTCAACTTTCAAAGAAAAATTTCATTTCATTCGCTACATGAACACCCTGTTTATTGATTTGTGTATAGAACTGCTCTTTCCTAACCCTCTTTTTGTTCTCTACAAATGCAATAACCCTCTCATTGAAAGACTGCATATAAAGACTCTGACTATTCTAAATTAAAAGCCCCAAACTCTGTTTATTGCAGAGGTATTAATTGATAAGGCCTACAATTTCCATCTAATTATTGCACTAGCCAATTTTGCCAAATCCTTGTTAATATTTAAGAAGTCAACAGGTAATTCAACAAGCTTAATGAAAACTAATAATGAGATACAGAAGGTATTTTTGCTACATCTCATGGCATGAACATTGGGAATCCAAAATACCGGAAATCCCTGTCAAAGGAAGAGAAAAATAAATAAATGCTTTGGTAAATTCAATAGTTGTGAACAATGTTTTGCATGCATGGTCTTTTTTAGTCATCCAGACACATTTAC
Source organism: Oreocharis arfaki (assembly GCA_013398015.1). NCBI lineage: Eukaryota > Metazoa > Chordata > Aves > Passeriformes > Paramythiidae > Oreocharis > Oreocharis arfaki. The sequence goes on along the minus strand of VZRR01005022.1, from coordinate 535,692 downwards.
ACTTTCAAGAAACTTCCAGTCTAGAGGACTGTCATTACAGTGAAAATCACTCCGTTATCCTAGAGGAGCTAGCAGAGAAAAAAGGAGTTAGTTTTTTGTGTTTGAAAAAGTAATTAGGTATTGCTGGAAAAATATCTTTCTCAATTTCGTGTTAAAACCATTCACAGAATAAATGATAATGGGTATGTGCAAATAAGCAGGACTTAAGACTGAATATGGAAATTCTGAAAGCATATTTCTTTTTTTTCTAGCATGTAAGCATTGAACATTAAACAGCACTTACTGAAATGAATGTCTGAAAATATTTTGACAACTTCAGAAAAAGATACTTGATGCTGATTTCATTTATGCAATTGTGTTAAACATCTGAAGGACAACTGCTACCTTATGTGATTTGATGAGTTATTTTGTAAAAAGTAAACTAAAATAAGCTTATTATCTGGTATTGTTTCTGCTCTGAGACTTTTTAAAATTATTCATAGTAGAAAAAACTAACACTTGTGAAATTAAAACATTTATAAAAATTGCTGCAGAGGTACTTTTGGCATGAATCTTCACACAAGTAGTCATGAATTGTTGGACTGCCCAGAAACAGTACCGTCATGTACCTATAATTAAGTGAAGAGCAAACGTTAGAAAGAATGTCAGAGAAAAAGTTAAATAATTCTGATACCAACTCCAGTATCCAGTGACTGCACCCAGTTTACTAAAGGAAGAAAAATCCCCGTTCATCATCAAAACATCATTGATTCTGTCTCTCACAAAGTCTATAACATCTGAAAGAAACCTAACACGCTTTCACAGCTATCAAGTGCAAGAGCTTCTCATTCATCAAAATAATTGACTCCTAAATGGCTGCGAAAAACTCACCCTTGACAGTCACTGTACAAAATGCATGATATACATAGACCTGCACATAAAAATGCTTATGTCTTGTTTTATTGTAAAGGAAACGTTTAAATGTGACCTCTCATTTTACACAATATCATTCACAAAACTCTTATTTGATTAAGACTACTTAAACACAATTTCTGTTGAATCTAGTGTTTTAAATTCCCCTGAACAATAAATATGAAGATCAAATGACCTGAATAAGCAAGGAGTGCTTTCTGTCAGAACAGCCAGAACACCTTAACTGCATCAACTCATTAGTTCAGGCTCTCATTTTTCTTATCGCTTCTGATTCCCTGGCATGGCCAGACATCCTCATCCAGGCCCAGCCAAGCTGGATTAAACCGTTCTTGCCCTCACTAATGTGTCTTCTCAGCACTGTTTGAACAGGGGTAATGATGTGCCCCCTTTAAGCTGCGCGGGTCAGAATGACTCATAGGAAGTGACTGTGTTTACCTGAAGTAGGGGAGGAGGTGCTCTCACCATCTACTTCTTAAGAGCAAAGCTGTGAAATCTTCCAATGCACCTCCCAGGGCGGGGAGCGATGGCATCATTTGTTAAGCAGCGCACTGCCTTGGAAAGGAAGCAGTTCAGGGGAGCGGAGCTTAATTTAGGCACACTGTTTTGCAAACACAGATGCCTTTGCATGAGGCATAACCAGGGGGATCCCAGGGGCTTTATTCAGACTTCTACACCTCATTCTTACCATCGAAAGTGGTGGGAAACACAGTGTAGGAGACTCTGTGTGGGGTGACTGAGGTCAGCTGAGATGTCTAAAATCACTCCTGCCATTTCTAAGGAGGTGATTTCCAGAGCCTCCCTGAAGCCTGTTTCTTCAACTTGCTCCCTTGCAATTCCATGTTCAAGAGTTCACTTAAGCAGATGCAGTCACAAACAACACAAAGATTCGGCTTGTGTTCATTGCTTCATCTGCTTTTGCACTTCTTTTTCAGAACACTGATGAGTGGATAAAAAGGTGTGGCTATACAGGAGCCAGCCTACATCTAGTGCAACTGATTTCCTCTGGATCTGAACCAAGCTGTTGGGACATCACTCTCATAGGAGGGGTTTTTGTTCACCTCAAGGGTCGGCCTGAGCTTACCACTTGTGTTTGTGCTGGTAACTCTCCTGAATAAATCAACATCTGGTTTCAGGAGAACTTTTGTATTCATGCCCTTTTTCTGCATCAGTATATCAAACTACTCCAGGCAGTATGCATTTTCACACATCTGACATCCTACTTCCATTTTGTTTGCCATTTCTCTGCTTTTCACTACAGCTGAAACACCTCATTTTGCACCAACCACAGGAAGTGGAAGAACAAAGCAGTAATCCTTCCCTCAGTCTTTTCCAAAGCTGAATGCATTATCTTCTCATTAGAAATCATACTAAATTATGGCATAAAAAGATGGGATGCAAACACCAACCCTCAGTGCTACTTACATTTGTGTTTTTTGCAGTCATCATTCATGAATGTATGGATCTTAGATGTTCACTAATTTCGATGCAAATATCTTGCATTCAAGAAGTGAAAGTTACATACATAAAAGCTTAAATTTGCTCATTGCCAATGAACTTTATAAAATTTTTATACCAACTGCAGCTGAAAAAATGCATAAAAAATTCAGTTGCTGGGGAAAGTAAACATGCTACACTCTGAAAGATTTTTATTTTTTTATTTCCATAAATAAAAATATTTCCATCGATATGAAACTCCAGTGTGTTTATGGCAACTCAATTAGTATGTTTTCGTACATACTAATAGGTAGTTCCCCCTATAATGTAATATTCTTAATGCTTTGTTTGTTCTTGACACTGGATCTTTTTTTTTTTCCATATAAACTCAATTATGGATTTTTTTACCTACTCATAGTTAATTTGCCTGGTTAACTATGAATTTGAGCTCATGCTTGAATCTGAAGAGAACCATCTGGATCACATGCTGGGAGAACTGAAGCGTGAGGATGAGAAGCAAAAAAGGAAGGAACTTTCTTAAACTTCAGACAGCATTTTCCTTTAATTTTTATCTTTCACCACACCTGTGTTCTGCTGCACTAAAACAAAGTACTCACAGGAAAACAGAAATGGTAAAATCACATACTTCTAAAAATTATTAATGGTTTCTAGATATAACTCCATGAACACAAAAAAGACCCCACATTTTGAATACTGAGCCAGGAAAACTAGAGCATTCACCACTTTCTGGCAATATGTCCTGAGAAAAATCACAAGCTGGAGTAAATTTTTCTCAAAAATCATCTCACATTGACTGACAAAATGGATTTTTTTGTCTTTGTGGAGAATAAAATGAATCTGAAAGCTCTTTACAGTTCAGAGAAGAAACAGAAAAATTAAACATCCTTGAGAGGCAATATTCCAAATGAATTCTTTTTCTAATGGACTAGGCTTTTATTTTGAACTAATTAATATGGTATTACCTCATTTAAACTCCTTTCACAGTTTTGAGTAAACACAACCTCTCAAAACAGAAAAGAGCTGTTTTCAAGCAAAGTCAAAGTATCCTGTTCTGTAAATGTAAAAATGGAAGGCAAAAAAATAGTTGTATTTTGCTGGTCTTTTTTCTGAACAAGAATTCGCTGAAATGAGCATACTTACACTAAGTGGCTGAGCTCAACAAAACCAACCTTTTTTAATGAAAAACCTTCTGCCTAAAAGTTTCTAATTGACCCTGATTATACTCTCTTTAAATGGAAGTTAAGCTAACAATCAGCTGTGTTCCAGATTTTCAGGTTTATAGAGAGAACCAAATACACAGATAGTGTAAGGAATATTTGAAAGTACGTAAACATACATGTTGCTTTTGAAAAAGGAAATTAGCCACCTAATCCTTTCTGACGCCTTTGAGAAATTAATTAAAATCTAATTTTGCTATCACATTTTAAATTATCCTTGTTTCCTTCTTTCTAAGAGAATACGCAGAAAATTCTCATTTTGCGCTCAACAGTTTAATTTTCTTAATTATATTTTGTTTAAAGAGAAGTTGTTGGGGGGAGATCCTGGCAACAGTTTCCCAGAACATAAGGTAGGAACACTTCACCATTCGTGTTGGACTGCGTTTTGTCATTCCTACTTGACAACACAGAGTCACATCAGTAGCTGGACTAATGGATCATTAGGGAAAGATGGGGATATCAGCACAGTTGGCTCTGCTCTACTCCTGACTGCCTTGTTTGTTCTAAACAAGAAATCCATCTGTTGTTATTTTCCAAAACTTAGAGAAGGAACTAATAACCAGAGCCAGGGAGATGCAGTTGCCATGAGCCCCCTGGCTGGACTGATCTGGCTTCTCTACGTGTCATGTCAAATCCTGGCAACTGGCAGAAAATACTGCCAGTGTTTCTAAAATAACCAGCTCTCTTAGTCTAGGTCCAGCTTTCATTTCTGCAGTATTTCAGACCTTCGCAACATTTTTGAATGCAGCAAAAGTAGGTTATTCTACACTTCTCTACAGTATAACGAATACAGACATTGAAGACAGAAGCAGAGCAAACAAGCAGAGGAAAGAGCAAGAGGGAGTGTGCATATGTATTACAGCCAAGTTTCAGGCAGAGATATCTACCTACATCTGTACAGTCCCCATTTGTCTCACTGACCTTTATATCTTAGCACATAAATCAGTCATGTTCTTCTCATTGGATTGTCATTCTGCTGGTCTGCGCAGCTCCACCACGCAGTGTTTCCATCTTGTTTCTGACGGTCGGTACACATATTGACATCTGCAGCAGCTGCCATAACCCAGCATTTCTGCGTGCAGCCTGTACTGTCTCACCAGAGGCATGCATTACCTTTTCAAGACAGCAAGCTACCACTATTCTTTCTTTTTCATTCATTTACCTTTCTTAAAATATGAGTCATATGTTCATCAGCAACTGGAACAAATCTCGAGTTGGCTCTGTGCTTCCCTTCTATCTGGGGGAGAATCTCTGAGCTGCCACACGGAGGATGCCTTACCAGAAGTGTTTTAGTTTACCAAGCTGATGGATTAGGAACACCTCTGCACGTGGGAATGGATAGATGTTCTCCCAGAACACACTCTGAAATGTTACAGAAGAGGGCTGGTAAGAGACGTATGAATGGTTCAGGATTTCAAGTGCCAAAATAGTGCCTAACTGCAGCTCCTTTATGAATGCAACTACATGAGTATGGCTCACCGCCGTAGATACTCACATTCCCACATCCCAGAAAATGGCAGCAAAGACGTGAAAAACAGCACTTGCCATTTGTCAAACAAAGATGGCAAGGTATAACTAAGGTGTTAAAAGCCATCAATACCACAAGTGTCAAGCAAGTGACACAGTGTCACCTGGATTCTCAGCAGTGCTGCAGACCACAGACTCATCTCTGACTTGCTGACCTCCAGCCCTATCTTAGCACAGCAGCTACACCAAAAGTTGCGGGCCTAGCAGGCCTCCAGGAGAGAGTTACCTGACCTCCTCTACACCTGCTGCAAAAGATGGCCTCTCTTGATCAGAAACGGGGATGCTGGGTCTCCTTTGCACTGACCCTGCCCTTTTACACAAACCTCTGCAAGGCTGTGAGAGCAAGAACTGCATCCTGAGGTGGAGAGTAACAGCTGAAAAAAGTAGCTCACATAAATAGAGCACAGTCACACCCACATTGCTTGGATTTACATCTCCACAGTAACAGTCCTCTATCTCCTGCCCTTTTCTTATACATATGTCCCATTTACCACTCTTTTTAAATACATATGGAAGAAGTTTCACATTTACATTGTAAAGTCTGACAGACTATTTGCAGTGTCCCTTGATACAGAAATAAATACACTGTAAGTGTATTGTTATTACTGTTAAGTATAGCACTGTAATATTTAATGAGATTAGGCAAGTCGGCAAGTTTTTAATACTGCAGGAAAATAGAACGTATTTTAATCCTGCAAGCTCATGAAAACAACCAGGAGAAACAAATGGAATATTAGATAATTCTATTACTAGGAAACAAGGCTAATCATTCTTGTACTGATTAGCTCCCTATTGAGACTGCCTTCACACATTTATTCTGCTTGATCCACTGTTTAGGTACTAAAAATATAGCTTTTCATTACACAGGTTTTCTTTCTTCATAGCTTCTAACTCTACTTAGAATTAAAGTACTATTTGGAAAGCCTGAAGTTAAATAATTATCAATTTTCCTAGACAATTGGTTATTTAAAATTTGTATATGGGTTTCTTTTTAAGTCACATAATCAATAGTCAGTAACTGTGTGGACACCAAGCTGCTCAGAGTCACAAGAATGTAAACTAGAGCCAGGTAAAATGTTTAAAGAGCACAATATTAAAAAAGTGGGGGCTTAAGCAAGAGCAAACAGTCTCTGAATTACACATTTCCAACCGCTCCTGATCGAAAATGGTTACAAAGATTACGCAGGATATGAAGTTTATGTGGGACATCACCTCCTGAAGCACCGTCACAGTCTGATGCCTGCGCTGGTCCCAGCAGAATGAGCTGGGGAAAGACATGGAAAAGATGAGGAAGGCCAAAGTGTGCAAGAGGCCGTTCACAGCTCTGACAAGGCTTCCCCAGATGCTGGTGAGGTCCTCGGACACACGCCCCTTTTGCCACTCCTTGTCTCCCACTCCTTTTCTCTCCATCAAGGCTGCGGGGAATTACTCCTTTGGAGACTTACCTCTCCTCTTCCCACTGCTCCCTGCCTCCCTGACACAGGTAAGAGTTGGCATTGCAGCCAGCTCCTCCCAAGCTGGCTTCCTGCAAGAGAAAGAACGAAAAGACATGATCCCCTCCCAACCCTGCCCTTGCTCAGCAAGCACCCCTCTTGGGTCTGGGACAGGGTTTCGTGGTGCTCCTGCAAGCAGGACTGTCTCTTCCCTCCTCTAGGCAGCCCCTGTCCTTGAGGACAGCCTGGCTTCAGGGACTGTGAGCCCTTGAACCATTCCCACAAGTGTGGTAGGAGAGAAGAAAGCATGAGGCACAAGGTTCCCCTTGCACATCATCTCAGGTAGAAATGGCTTGTGTCCTTGGCAGCGAGGACAAGCAAAAAGGCTCATTCCCTCTCCCAAGAGCTTAAGGATCTCTCCAACATTCATAGCCACCTGACATTTCTGGGGAATGAGGACAACTGAGAGGAGCAGAACCCTGCTCTGCCATGCACGTGAGATATGTTTTTCCTCTCTTTAAACCAGACATGTCTGTTTAAAAAGTAGTAGAGACAAAACCTGCTGTAACAGAGATGAACCTCTGTAAGAAAGCTCATCTACACCACACAGGTCTATTTAGGGAAGTTACTGTCCAGTAAAACAGCGTTCTGTGAATTTTTATGCTTCATATTATCTCTCCATAAGAACAGCCTTAGCAAAGAGTACACTTAAAAGATCACTACATGAAGTTGCCTTAACTACTTGATTAAAGCATTCCATTGCAAACCTGTTTGCATATTCTAAATTTACATTTCAGGAATTGTAAAAAAGTTTTTTTACTATACTGCATCACTATCAAACAGGTTAGAAAAAGCTGACAAATATATTTTCCAATAACAGCTCTGTCACACCACTCTAGTTTTCATAAATATTGGAAAAAGCAAAGGCAAGGGAGTGAGTATTGTTCTGTGTTGTTCATTAACTTCTAGCTTTGACTCAAAACTTAGTCAAAGTCCTTTCACTGAATTTAGTGGATTCTGAATCAGGATGTGGATGACCATTTTATCTACATACTTATCTAGTCACAAAAAAATATAGAAGACTTCAATTTATTTGAGTATCTCCCAGCAGAGAAACAAAGCTTGCAGCTCTGAAAATGCTTGATGCCTGCTCTCCTTTTGTTAGTGTTAACAACGACTTCTCTAGAAGGTCACAGCCTCTGCTTGCTGCTCTCAGCTTGAGGCCTTGAGGTTTTTTCCTCAGAGTGAAAGCACTTTACCTTTTTCATTCTTTGTGAACGAAGAGTCATGTCCATTTTGGCAATGGGTCAGAAGGAGCCAGAGATTGAGAACTTCTCAGGAAGCCAGGTGTAGTCACTTCTTAGGTTTTCTGCTTGAACTCCAACAGATAGCAATGGTAAGCCTTTTCCCTTTTTCAACCAAAAGAATTTACTGAGTGAATGAAAAGAAACATGCTGTAAAATATAACTGCTGCAAACAGTTGAAATGTTCTTTGCCTTCTTTTTCTGAATGCCTCATTTTGTAGAAAAGTACCTAAAAAGTAGAAGAGGATAAAAAAAACTGGACAGGAAAGGAGCTGTTATTCAGGGCTTATGCCACTTACTACTGATATTATTGCATATGTATATACACGGAGATGCGCTTCTGCCCATGTTCATGTACATGTATGGTTATAAGTGTTTGGCATGTGTGATAATCTCAGTTATCATTTTATCACAAAATAACTGCGTATAACATATCAAAAAGGAAGTGACAGAACAATACTATCAACTAAACCTGAGACATCAAAGAACACCAGTAAGGTGCTTTAACACCTCCTCACAACAGTCACCAGAGCCAAGGGCTGCTGGTGCAGCTGGGTTACTACTGGGTAGTAGAGTTGTTCCACTTGAGATTGCTGACTGCCCCCTCCTGCTGGTCTGTCTGACAGTAACACTTGGTAAGAGAGTTGTCTTTTGAATAAAATTACTTAAAACCTCACCTTTTCACACACTGGCATTTTCAGAGCATGTTCTCCAAGTACATTAATTCCAGTATATGAATTGATGCTCAAGCACTGGCTTTAGGGTTGGTGGGGAGTGGGATGGAAGACAAAATAGGTAACTCGAGTTAATATTCCTTCTACCCAGGGATGCTCTTACTTTAAGCACAGTAGATGGCCCATGTGGCTCACCAAAGGACTCCCCATACCAGCCTAGACCACATGGTGCTCCAGCTGCCCTTGTGGCAACGGTGCACAGACAGTGTTGAAAAAAGACTGTCCCAGTGTCCTGTAGCTTGAAACATCTTCTGTGTTAGTCAGAGGCAGCCTTCAGTCAGCAGTGTCTGTACAGGGCTCTGGGGGGCATTATACCAGGCCTGCATCCTACCTCTCGCAGTGTGCTCATACAAAGTGCAGGCAGGTTTAAGGTTGAGCTGAACCTGATTTTCTCTCAGCCTTATAAAATGCAGTACGGTTAAGAGCAGAGTGCAGGTATATGCATAAATGATGTGAAAAATTTGGCATTTTTCTCATGGAAATTAGTAAGTCCATTACCCACATTCTTCTTATTCCCTTCTACTAGGGTGTATTACCTCTGTTTAATTTGTTCAAAATGACAAATTACTTATCATTTGGTGCAGTCTTCAAAAGAAAATACATTTCTGAGATGTATTTCTTAGGAAAAAATGCATTATTAATTTTGAAAACTAATTTTAACTCGTTTCCTTAGCCACTCACAAAGAAAATTCACTTTCGTGTGCTCTCCTAGAAAGGGAAGAATAAAACCTGATGGGTCTACTCTAAAACTACTGACTAGTGAAAATTCCATAGCAACAGTCATAATGCAAACTGAAAACACTTCAGGCTCAGATGCTATGATAGACCACTTGCATTCATTAGATTTTTACAAAGAGGTTTCCTAAATTATCTTTTAAAACTCCCAGGATTTCTTATAAAGAGTACCATCTTTCTTGCTAGGCTTGTGTTCCACTGTAGTGTTGCAGAGTTCGGTTCAATTTCACACATTTTTCACTTTCATCGCTCTGGCAATCTTGTACAGCAATCTTGTAAATCTAATACACACATACAGCCTCCAGCTTCAGGTTCAAATTTAATTCTGGAGTTGACTTCATGTCTGTTAAATGTGGCCAGTTGGAAGGACTTGTACTTTCTGTCAGGTATCCTGTCCCAAGGCCCTTTTTCTCAATTAAAAACAACCTCACCCCTATACCCAAGCTATCTGAAACTCAGACGAATGGCTGACACTAGAGTTCAGCTGAGAACATGATGTTTTTATTTACTTTTGTTCTGTTTTATTAATGTCATTGAAATTTTCATTTTGTCACTTCAACCTCAATTTCCTTAATTATTTTCTTCTGTAAGCTACAGACAGCTATGCTGCCCATGTTAATTCCAAAGTGAAGATAGAGACTTTTCAAGAGGTATTTTCTTTTAAAAAGTTTTTATCTACTGATTTTACAAAGGAGGATATAGTGAAGACATGGGAAAATCAATTACATTTGTCATTTATAACTTTCGAAAGACTGCTGAGCCCTTTACTTTTCTCTCACAGACTATCCATCTCACTTCCATAGCTTGTCACATTCTTTCTTTGGCTACATCATTAAACCAGAGATGTATTACTACTATGCAATGTTTTCTCACTTGAGAGGTAAGTAAATTAGGTTCATATAAAAATTTTATAAACCTAAGGCCTGATCAATACCTGTCGATGAAGGGCTGCTGCAAAACAACTGCAAAACCCAAACCAGTTTTCCTAAATATAAAATAGTTTCCCACTTTGTTTCAAAAAGTACCACTTTCCTTTGCTTTTCAATTGACTTAAAAGAGGTGCTTCATCATCATTTTGATGGTGCATCACATCCAAAAAGTCTAAATTATAGAAGGAAAATGCTTTAACAGTCAGTTGATAGGTGTACATGTGTGACTTACTATTCTGTGAAAGATTATTCATAACTTCCCATTCCCTTACAGGGAAGTATTTCAAATGAAAATATCTTCCTTCGTCCTTCTTTTTGATAACATGTTCTCCACTGCATCCTCTATTAGTCAACCAGGGTGTCTGTTTTCCAGCTATGCATGCAATATTTTAAAGAGGGAGGGAAAACCTGCATGCAACCGAGATTTCTTAGTAACTGGGTATATTTAACTAGACCCTATCAAAAGGATTTTCTAGAAAAAGAGAATGAAAGGAAATAAATGCATAAAAAGTTAAATCACCATATTTTAAATCCATAAAGAATTAATACCACCACATAACAAGGGACAAGATCTACCCTCAAACTGCATCTGAGAAGTAAAATCACTTTGATAATCCCCAGTATGAAGTTTTACTGAATTATTGCTAGCAAGGGAAGTAACCTCAGAGCTTAACACCTGACCCACCATGAGCTGGGCAAAATTCACAATGTCACAAACTTACTGTAGTCCCTACTAGTAGAAAAATTCAAGTACAAAATGCAATTGCAATTTATTAGTGGAATTTTTTAGAGCCACTAATGACGAAATATTTCAGACTACTTTTATAAATGTTTATAAAATATAAAATTTCTCTTAGGTAATAAAACAAATTTAGAAGAAAAATTTGAAGAAAAAAAAAAGAAGCGATAATATTTTTCAAAGAAAAGCAGTTAGCTTTGATCATACAACTTGAAATTTTCATGCTCTATTGTGCAAATAAATCCTCCTTCCACTTCCCATTTTCTTTTAAAAAATCTATCATGGTCCCTGAATTGAGAATGAGAGCAATGTTAAATGCTGAAATAGGAAAGACGAGAGGACACCAGCCATTTCCTAAGCATTATGTGGAAGATGAAATCTCTAAAAATTAAACTTCACAGAGCCAACCATAGAAATAATAAATATTCAGATTTTATGGATTAAAGAAAACCTAGATCTATATACCCCTCATGAAAAAATTACAAGCAGATGAGAGATTAGCCCAACCCATTTGTTTAAGGTGTCAATTTATTGATAGTGAGTCATAACTTATTGCATCTGGCTTCAGTTTTTAAATGTGAAGATAAAAAAATCTTTTAAGTATCTATGTCTGTATGGCATTCAAATGAGATTAAACTGAAGGAAGTCTACAGTGAATATTACAAGGAAAGGATTCCAGGGAAAGGTTAGACCACTCTTCATTCTGATTTAAGTTTGATGATGCACTATACATGATGAGGGTACCACTATTTCACAACCCATCATCAGGTAATTCATAAGGAGGTCAAAGAAAGGAAAAGGCCATAGAATCATGCATAATTTAGCAACTTCATCAATAAACAATTCCTCAGTAATAAAAAAGAGCACTGAAAGAGATATGTGGAGCAGGAGAAAGGGAGCAAAAATACCACCAACACAATTGGCAAGCAAACTTCAACTTTGTGTGCATGCAGAAAACTACATAAATCATTCCCCAATTTCATCAACATAATGACCATGCAAGGAAAAAAAGACTCACGTGTATTTATACTTCGTACATTACACTTGTTCCACTGGGGATGATTCCACAAAAATAAGTAGAGTAAATAAGTAAGAAAAAAGAACAAGGTGTGGCAAAAACCCAGTAAATAAATATACAGCCACCTTTGTCTTCCCCGAACTTAGCTTTAGTAATGTAACAGTCAGTATTAAAGGCAAAAAAGCAAAATCTACAGTGAAACTCTTCATAGAAGCACATAGCTACAATGGTCTGATCAGACCTGACGTAGCTCTTCTGATACTCGAATTCTGTCATAGTCACAAAGGATTTCTCCCTATTGCATGCTGCAATGTAACAGATCTCTTTTTATAGCAATGTGGCAAAATTAATATTTCTAAAAGCTATTACTAGAAATTTGTATTCCAAATTACTGGAGAACAGATCATCCATGGTAAGATGTTCTATTTAATTTCAAGAAAACTGTCCTTTCAAATAGATTCATGGTAACATTGTCATTTAACCCAAGCCAGAACTCATACCCCACACAGCCCCTCAATCGCCCTCAACAGCAGGACTGGGGAGAGAATTAGAAGGGTAAAACTTAGAAAACTCATGGGTTAAGATAAACACAGTTTAATTGTGAAAAAAAAAGCCATGCACCAAGCAAAACAAAGCAAGGAATTGATTCACTGCTTCCCATGGCAGGCAGGTGTTCAGCCATCTCAAGGACAGCAGGGCCCCATCACATATAACCGTTACCTGGGAAAACAAACACCATCACTCCAATCATCCCCTCTTATTCCTTTCCCCCCACCACTTTATACACTGAGCATGATGTCATGTGGTCTGGAATATCCCTTTGCTCAGTTTGGATCACCTGTCCTAGCTGTGTCTCCTCCCAGCCTCCCATGCACCCCCAGCTCCCTCACTGCTGAAGTTTGTGATGGGTTACCCTCCCTTTACCGGCTGAGGGTGAGAGAGCAGAGAAACTGCTGCCTTATAAAAGTCTTTTATTTCATAGTTCCATAGTTTTCTGAAGGTGGAGTTCAAGAGAGGGAAACATAATAAAAGCAACAGCTGGCTAGCAAACAAAATCTTCATCTTTCTTCTGTTCTTCTTCTGATGATGAGGATGATGAAGACTGATGACTGATTACCGATGACTGACGACTGATGATTGATTACTGATGATTGACTCTAACTTACAGAACTATTGATTATATTTATTAATTGACCAATAGAGTTAACACACGATTCTAGTTTTCTTTTTCTTAACCTATGCTAGTCTAATTCTAATGATCGTAAGTCTTATATAGGTGTTACACAGATTTGGGTGTACAATTTCTATCAGCTCCTATTGTCTATGTGAACACTCTATCTGAAAAATGTGAACAGTACAATTCTATCTATGTTTTGTCTAAAGTAAGGAAGTCCTGTGAGAGGGTAAAACTGCTGCAGTACAAACTATGTTTAGGGTCTCTGCTGCAGCTTTTCAATGTTTAAGGCCCTTAACATATATTCCTACTAAAGGTTAAAAATCTATATTTCTATTTCACTTTGATGTGACCTCATGTATCCCAACTTATCCAAATGTTTTAATTCAATCCCTGTGCTTTGACTTTCCCCTGGGCCTACGTCCAGAGGAATTCTCACTCCAACACCTCACCAGCGTGACTGTACAAAAAGCAGAAAAGGCCTGGACTCTGTGTAAGCCCTGCTCAGCAATAACAAAAACATCTCTGTATTATCAACCACAATATCCAAATATCAGCACAAATCCAAAACACAGCCTCATACCAGCCACTGTGATGAAAAAAATCTAAGAAGAGTTATCCTTTCAGGAAAGGTCATAACCTGTGTAATCAAGTGATGTCAAGTCAAAGACACATTATGAAACTTTGTTTCAATAAAAATAATACAAACAACCATAGCTTTAGTTACTGGAAGAAATGTGCCTCTGTAACCAAAGTTGCTGAGTCTTGTCTTAGCTGCAATGACAAAAGCAGCAATGGAGGAATATAACTTAGCTATTATGAACCTGAACAAAAGGGTTGATTTTTACTAAAATGAAGATGACAGTTTGATTCAATTCCTCTGCTCTATGAATCATGTCTATTCCCAACAGAAAAACTTATGAAAAGCAAATACAGTCTCAAAACACGTTCCACAAAGACCATGTTCATTAAATTTCGCAATTATATTCAAAATAAGCTACCTGAATGTCTTTTTCTAAGCACCCACATATCTCAACACATACACACAAAAACTCACAAAAATTTTCACACTTGTTAAGTGTCATACTTGACCATAACTTCTTGTCAAAATTTCATTTAGAGTGAGGATTTGTTCAGCTGCTAATGACACACATTATAGGAAACATTTTTCCTTCTAAATGACATATTCTTTTAAGTTTGATACTGGAAAAAACACATACTAATCAGCATGTTTACTTTAATATCATCTTTTTAATTACATCATAATATCTGATCAATTCAGGTAGAAAACATACACATACTTTCTGATCCATGAAATAAAGCTAAGTAAATTTTTATCATAATTGTTAGTATGGTACCGAACATAATCGTAACAGGTAAATAAACATTACCTGTTGAAAAGTCTTTCTGAGCTGATGCATATTCTTTCAAACCATTATTGAAATCTTCCCTGTTAAAATTCAGTGCTGTAGAGAATGAGCAGAGTTCAAAGGATGGAAACTCCACAACCTCTGAGTGCAATCTATTCCAGTCCAATGTACACCTTTTCTGCAGCTATGCTTGTGCTTCAAGTGATTTTTTCTGGAGAGTGATAGCAAACAACAATTTTTTTAATAACTTATTTATAAAGGAACTAGTGTCTTCACAACAAAAGCTTGACTTTCAGCTACTGTGATCACCTATTTTTCTTTATCTGTCGGCGTCATTCTTGGCCAGCTAACCTCTAAGCACAAATAGTCTTTGCTCAAGTTCAATCTGACATGACACCTGAGGTCAAACATTTAGGAACTAGCACTGCTTCACATAGTAGGCCTTGTCAAAAAGACAGTTCAACATCTCTGTGTGTTCCCAGCCTGAAGCTGCATGGTGCCTTTGTATGCCCTCTTGTGCCTCTGCTTTGTAGCCAAGGTAGAAAGCAGAAACACACAGAGGCAGCTCACTGACAAGCTTAGCAGCACAGGATGTCACAGGAAAGGTCTGCAAGGTGCTGTGGTGTGTGTTGAAGGAGGTGGGTTGGCAGGTAGAAGACATACAAAGAAGAATCCTTCCCTAGCCACTTCAACTCAAGTTGGGTAGGAATCTGTTCTGGCATAAGACATTTGAATTTGGGTGTCTATTTGTAGATGTTTATGACATATGGTAGGTGTCCGGCTTTTTATTACAGTTGATGAAGATCTAATCAATATAATCCAAGGAGAGGAGAGCAAATTATTTCACTCAAAAATACACACTTATTCACTGTTTAGCCTTGTTTGACCTTGGCTGGCTTTGGTCCATCCTGGAGCTGGCTGACATTTTCTGTTTGACATGGAGGAAGCTTCTGGCAGCTTCTCACAGAAGCCACCCCTGTAGCCCCCTCCTCTGCCAAAACCTTGCCACGAAACACAATACAGTGTTATAGAAAAGCCTTTATTCAATCTGCCTAGAGTTTACTAACTGTATTGATTAGGGCCCTTAGTGATAATGGCTGCTCAGACATCTGCATCCCATGCATAGTGCAAGCAGATACCTAAATTCAGGTATTGTAATCTGATATTGAGTATCTGCTTTTATTTATGTTTTACATCTATTTTCACTAATCCAGAAGAGAATATAGAAAGAATGTAAATCTTTGTAAGAACCATATTAAAAAGAAGACATGTTTTCTAGTAGGGAAATATATACTTTCAATGATTTGTATAAACTTTTTTCAGTCTTTGTAAGTCCAGCCTCTAAATGATCCTTCTAATTAAAAAATTAAGATGCTTCTCACTAATCATTCAAATTTTTAATGGAAAACATTAATTCAGCATAATGCTAAAACTAAAAGTGTCTAGGCAACCAGTGAAAATTAGTTATAGAACTATGTAATCCTTAAGGGCATCCTTCACTTTGAGCATCTGTATAAATCTACCATTTTAGAGCAAAGCAATATGCACATGCTTAAGCCAACTGACTCTCTATTTGCTTTATTCCAGTAGGAACTGAGCACATGGTTGTGTGCTTAGTTCAATTAAGGCCTAGGGACTAATCTAAAGTCATTAAAGTAATACAAAGACTCCCCAGTGAGTACCACGGCCTAGAAGTCTTACTCTATTTCTATTACACACCTCTTTGGAAATGCAATTGCTTTGTTATTGTTTAATGCATATTCAGTCTTCTATATATTAATATTATTTTAATAATCCGCTTAAAATTCAAATACTTTTATCCCACCTGATCATTTCTGGGGTCTGGCTTGACCACGGCACTAAGATCCTGAATAGCTGAAGTAAGAACTTAACAGCGAAAGAAACATACTCTATGTTTCATAAGTGCATTGTTTTTTTGGGTAATACTGTCATGAAAAATGTAATGAAAAAAGATGCAGTAGTTCATGATGTTATTCCTCATTCTTATTATTCCTAAGACTGAAAGCCTTAAAAATGCATAAAAACAATATATTCTTTTATTCTCAGATTTTCTTTTTTGTTCCTTTTCCCTTTAATTTCTATTTTCATTTCCATTAGCTGTGAAATGAAATTTAAAAGAAGTGATGCAAGCTCATTAGTAGCTTCTAATTTGTAGACATTCAGTAATGTATTGAATTAGCCAGCAAGAGTAGCAGAAGTTATTTATTGATTTCCATAGCACTGACTTTTTCAAACATATTTTATTTGAAATTCTCCAAGATACTTACCAGATACATCCAAATGCAGTCCACATTTACTAAAGCTACACAAAATTACTGCATTATTAGAACAATACCAGGCAGGGGAAGGAGTGCAGGGGCTGGGAGTGCCTCCAAGTTCACTTTTATTTTAAATCTCTCTTGGTTACAACCTTTGAGCGCCTCTCAAAAGACTGACTCCCTTCCTTGCTGCCACCCACTATGCAGCTGAGAACACAGCCCTACCTTCTCCAGGCTAACTCATCTCCCTCAGCCTAGTTTTATACAACTTAGGCTCCTGACCATCTGTTGGCTTTCCAGTGAACCCTTTCCAGCTTACCTCTCTCGTACCAGTGGTTCCAAAACTGGACAAAGCATTGGAGCTGCAGCATCTCAGCCGGACAGAGGGGAATCACTGCCCTGACCTGCAGGACCTGCCCTGTCAGCCAGGTGATCTCTTTCCCTTTTAAGTTCCTCCTTCCCAGTTTAAAGGGCATGGCAGAGCAGGGTTGACTGAAGCACAATAGCCCACTGTCTCTATTATGGGACAGTTGTCAGCTTCAGTCCTTATCTATACAGGTACATACATATGTGTGTATATGTATGCGTGTATATATATATATATATATATATATGTATACAGTTATTTGGTTATTTTTTAAACTCACTGAAGTACTTGTTTTTTGCCTTAGAAATCCAACTTCTGTCCCAAGACTTTGAAGATCTGGGTCTGCTTTATAATGGATAAAAGAACTAATGTAAAGTTAAATACATACAAACACATTCATGAAATTAGGCAAAGCCAACTAGAGAAAAAAAAACCCCAACTTTGAAAACTTAACTTGCACTTCAGTGATGCTTACCAGCTTTATTTCTGCTCTATTTATTTAAAAAATTCAGGTTACCCAAAGCAGCAAAAATTCTGTCTCAAAAGAGGTAAATCAAATGTTTATGTCAGTAAGCATTAAACGTCAGTGGTTATAAGCGTACAGGCTATAAACAAAATAATTAAATAACTTACTTATATTGCAGAAGAAACTTCTCAAATGTGCTAATAGTACATAGGAAATGAGAAGATTTTTGCATTGAAGGTATTATTAGCATTTTTAAGAAAATGCCTTGACCAACAAAATTTTATTTAACCTAAAAATCTGAAAAATTTTACTAATGTTTGCACATATGCAGAATCAGACTTCAAGATACCAGAATATTCATCACAAAGTATTATCCACGGGGATATTACCATGGTTTACGATTTCTTTAAACTAGTTATTTGTTTCTAGAAGTCAAAATTCCTCTATTTGAAAGTAAGAAATTATTAACTTGTCCTTGCAAAAAAAGCAATAAGCTTTTCAAACTACTCTGTTGTGATTCCTGTAGGAAGTACTTAACATTCCCTAACAGAATTCTCTTGACAAATATTGATATTTCACATATGTTCATTATGCATATAACACAAACTTAACAGCCCTATGGAAATGAATATGGAGACATGCAAATCTGAGGCTGTCCTGCTGCATCAGTAATTCCCAATTTTTGGTCTATAACCTGTCTCTAGGGTCCATAAACTGCATAGGAATTGTGTTCGTGGCTCTTAAAGAGAAAAGTCAATAGTGTTTTCACTAAAATATGCAATAGCAATGGCAACTAATTTTGACAGTTGATATTGGCCCATTGGTCAATGATCCACTTTGCCAGGGTGTGGAAGTTTTAGCCTTTTAGAGCCTTGACATTCTGTCTCTAAAGTTTGGAGTGAATAAAACACACACAAGATAATAACTGAGTTTCTATGAACATAGTCAATTCTCTGGAGAGATAATCTATGGAGTCTGGAAGGTAATAGGTAAGTATGGCATAATGCAGCTGGATAAAATAGGTACTATGTCTCATGAAAAATAAAAGTTTTGGCCCTAAGAGAAGCCTTAACAGAAACGGTGTCATGAGTGAAAATGTCACCCAAAGACAATATGCATTTTGGTAAAGGCATACTCAGGAAAATAGAGTAAAATCTGAAGGCTGGATCTGACTGCAGAACACATTGGGAACCTCCTTAGAATTTATTGCAGCTTGGAACAGGTGGGTGAAAGGAATCCAGAAACCAAAATGTGAAGACAAGCTCACTTTGTACTTCACTGTGTCCCTTCTCTGCATGTTTCCTAGTATTCCAGTG
The DNA here is from genome assembly GCA_013398015.1 of Oreocharis arfaki. NCBI lineage: Eukaryota > Metazoa > Chordata > Aves > Passeriformes > Paramythiidae > Oreocharis > Oreocharis arfaki. The sequence goes on along the minus strand of VZRR01005022.1, from coordinate 516,717 downwards.
AACAGAATGCTGCATTTTAGCATAAGAAATGCTATTTACATTATTTAAAAGTGCAAAAGAGCAATATCAACATAAAAAATCCCGTTCAATCTTGCACTATCAAGCACTCCAGCACAAGGGGCATGAACTCCAAAGCAGCTGCTGAGGACTGCTCCTCCAAACACGAAATGCTGGTTTAAGAGCTGAGACGTTGTTTAACGTTTAACTGTGTGACATCATATACAGGGTGAAGTACTTTGGGGTCCCAAGCTGGTTATCCCTTGCTGTGTGTAATACAGATGTTAATGAAAATACCATATGGAACGACAACACAAGGCTTTCCTACCCAGGTTTCACAAACACAGCCAACTTAAACTCCTGCTTAAAGAATTCCTTTGAAAGCTTTTACAGTTTCTACATTCAGATTACAGACTTTTAAAATAATCTTTTCATTTCTGTTTTTTCAGCAATGCTTTTATTCTGTTTTGGTTATTTCTTTTTGTGCAGGGTTTGGGCAGAACTAATGGAAGGTTTGTAGCACTAGAAAGGAAATTCAAAAGTGTTGAAAAAATAAACATATATAGAAAAACAATAGCACTATCGTATAAAATTGCAGCATCAAATAATAGTGTAATTACAAACAGGAAATATATGACTTTTCAATTTACTTGCTTGCTATGCTTTTGCAGAAAATAAAAATGCATCTTTCTGCTTTGTCAGCAGCAAAACTTGAAATGAAAAACTTCCTGTCCTTTCTGTTTATCCTATCTCCAACTCTATTTAGGAGTGTTTTATCCTGAGGAAGGATCTCCCGAGAAATATTATTGTGCTTGGAGACCACTAGGGTAAATAAAGAGTTTATTAAGAGCATCTTCATTCTTGTGGGAAGAAACCTGGATCATGCTGTCATACAAAGGTAAAAGGTAGAAGCATTCAGCTCTTTATCAGCTCTCCTACTTCTAGTTCATCACCTGCTGAAGAACTCAGATACTTAATTTTAAAAAAATACTGTTTGATAGAAGTAAAACTTGGCATTTAATTTCTTCCAAGTCATCCATAGCTGACTTTAACTTGCCTGACTTTCTTTGTATTGGTTCATGCCTGAAGGAGTGAAAAACTGAGAGATGTTCTTCCTTTTCTGTTAGCTCAATCAGTCTTGTCAGTTCTTTTTCTTAATTTCCACTACCAACTTGCACTTTCAAGAAGCAATTAAAAAGTAGAACTAGTTGATTCAATGCACCCTGTTCTTCAAAGCCCATGATCTCAGTTCCTTTTAGTAACTCAGCATCCTTCTCCTCAGAAGTAGACCCGCTAAGAGGAAAAGTTTCGCCAAACCAGCTATTCCATATTCTGCTGATCCACATGTAAGCAAAAGTTTATTTTGGAATTCCACCCCCTCACTTCTACAAACTTTTCAAAAACTAACAAACAAAGGGTGCTGGGGCTCTGATAATGTTTGCTGAAAACGTCTTGATATTGAATTTATCATGAACAGGAAGCCTTCCTAGAGACACAGACATAAAGAAAAATATATTAAAATGAACCAAAGGTTCTCAGACATATTAACAATATCAAATTGCAATCTGCCAGTCAACAAACATTCAAAAATCTATTGTTAGTTTTCTTGTTAATGATAATATTTTAACTTAACAGCCATTTATCAAAAACAATTATGGAAGCTGCAAGTAAGCAGAATTTTTTGATTCCTGATTCGTGTCCCCCAAACATTCAGCACTTACTCGCAGTTACCTGCTAACTTCCTCCAAAGGTTTTAACCTATGTTTACAAGGACGATGCTAAACCTAAGACAGGATAGTATTTCAGAGTGGACAACTTCCAACTTGGCTAAATGATGATAAATCCTAGAGAGATTAATATATCAAAGATAAATCCCAGTGATAGTAGGAAGAGGCCATGAGAATATAAACAGAAGCAGCACCACCCAGAGGATGAAAAAAAGCTCTCAAACTTACAAGGATATTTCCAAAAGGTTAATCTGGAAAAAAGCCAACATGAGAACCTCCAGATGTGCTGAATATCAATATCTGCTTTGAGATGTCAAAGTGAAAGAAACAAAAGTCTTTAACAGAAACAATCTTTGACACAAACAATACTAACCCTTCTAATACAGAAGGGATACCAGAAGGGAATAGAGAGAAAATATTTTATACATATATGTATATTTAGAATACTATGCACCTAATATTTATAATATTTTGTACACAAGGATCCCACTAGGAAAAAAATGGAAAATTAAATAGAAAATACAGCAGGGCCATGCAGGAATGGCATGCAAAATAGTACAAAGATGAAATCCCCTTGGTTTCGCAAAGCTTGTATGAAAGCTTCAGGCAGCAAGGAGCATACAGTACTCCTGTGTAAAACAAGACGTTGGAAAAAGGTCTCCTCTCTCAGTCACAACTCACCATACCAGTATATCTTGCCATTTAAGTATCTTTTATTTTCGTAAGAATAAATCTGCTGAAAGATGCCTAAAAGCAGAAAAACTGAATGGAGAACTGGCCTGAGAAACCAGGCCTGAGCATCAGAGTAATATATACAATACATACACATACAACTGCACACAAAACCAGGTAACATTTGGGGAATTTTTGCAGGTCACACTTAGAACATAAGTATTTAATACCAAAAAAAATTGCAGGAGCATTCTTTCCCCCTCATCTTTCAGAGGAAAAAAAATTGACCATTTAAACAATGCATTTATACTTAGATAAAACTTTTTGTGTCATCTCATGAAGTAATGTTATTTCCATTTAAATTGCATTAAATACTAAATGTCCTAAAAATAACTGAGCAGTATGTATTTTTTCTCTGCATTAAAAAATCTATCATTCCTAGAGAACTAAACTTTTATTGCCTAACTTCAGAGAAATATTTAATATTAAAAAATATAAAATTACCTGTAATTAGGTAATACAATTAGAAATTAAAATATATTCCTTAAAAAGGCAATATACATTAATTAAAAAACACCTTTTAAGAACCTTTGGGGCTTGGCTTAATTTCTTAACCACAGCTTCTAATTTTCTAGGGTTTATTATTTGCTTCGATTTCTTCATTTTCTTTTTTCTTCGGAAAAGAGTATATTTAATCCCAGACCTTTTGAGGTCATTTCACAAGAAAAATGTCATTCTCACCATCCTCTCATCCAGTCAAAGCAGGTGTTTTTTCTACTGGTACATCTGCCTGTGGTGTCTGAGGTTAACCACAGGAGATGCTTGATTCAGTAGATGCTTGGTAGGAGAGCTTTTCCTGATCTCTGTCTCAACCTCTGGCTCAGCTATCCATTTCTTCATAACCTTCAATTCTTTCATGCTGGTTTTGAAATTAGCTGATATATTTTAAGGTAGTTTCATCTTTGAAAGCATTCATCTCCAGAGCTGAGACTGATCTTTTAATCAAACTTGTCTGTTAAAAAAAGGAAACTTAATTTATTTAGATGTTCATTTGAAATAAGATTTATATATCACATTCCCTTAGTTTTAATGGACTGGATTTAATTTTATATAAAGTTGTAAAGGGGAAAAAAAAAGAGTGACATGGGGACTACGCTGTTGAAAAAAATTTTATTATTTAATGGGAAAAAAGATCTGCATATCTCAGGATACATGGCAAAACAAAGGGATCTGAAAAATTAATTCAAAGTTATTTGAAGCTCATAAAGGCCTAAAATCAATCTTCCCTAAAAATTGTCCCAAGAAATTTGAATTAAATAACCCCAGTCATTGTAGGAAAGTTACATTTTAAAATGAAAAATATCTGCCACTGGTGGTGACATCTACAAAAAAATGAATTGAGGGATACTCAGAAACCAGAAGAAAAGACAGAAGGACTCTGTATAATGTTCAGAAGCACACACGTACTATATGGAAACACAGTCAATATCTGAATTGAATTATGCACCCTTGTACTTTGTGCCCCCACTCCTGAATTGCGTGATGAAATAAAAAATGAAAGAATAACTGTTATCCTTTGGGATTTGATTGTTATTAATTATTAAGCAAGCATTATTTGCAATAATAAACATATTGCTTCTCAGTCTTTTTGTGATTCCCAGTTCACTAACTTGCCCTTTAATACTAGGCATAGCACATCTTTGTTAAAGACATGAAAATGCAATTTCATGTCCACTTCCTGAAATATACAGGGAGAAACACTTTTCATCATTAAAAGAAATTAAAATCATTAAAAGAAATTAAAAAATAAATGAAGAATTGAAGAATTTTGGCTAATTTTTAATTAGACTCTGGCAGAGCATGGGAAACTGAAAGTTCCTTGATTTAGAGTAAGCACTGCCTAGTAAAAACTAAAACATCAACAGTTTATCAGAACAATAAAAAACAGTCAGTTTCATATATTCAGATATCCTTACAAATACGCAAATTAAAATGCATGTTAAACGGGACACTTGACTTTTCTCAACACATTGGAATATGCCAACACTGACATCTACTGGTGTTCGTCAGGTTCGGGGTAGTTTTTCTGAAAACACTAAATTTATAATGAAATTTTTTGTGCATTCATGTAATGTAAAAGAAGTTGTACTTCTGTTAGTTGCAATTTCACTGCCAGAGGTATATCTTAGAGAATTTATATATTCTCACTTCTGCTAATTGCAATGTATTTTCATTTAAAGACCTATTTAAGTGATCAGAATATTGAGTAAGTGGCAGAGGGAAGAGTGTGTCTCAACATAACTGAGAACCAGCCACTTGATTTAACAAACAAAACGCCTTCTGAAGTACATCTGGGCATTAAAAAGGAAGTCTTAAAATGTATTACTAACCCATAAGTTGTAGTTCTTACACAGAAAAAAACATTGCAGGTTTGGGACTAGTTTGTTAAATCTTTCTAAACAGTTCCTTTCTTCGAATGGAAGTTTTTACCTATTTATTAAGGCAAAGAGAAACAAGAACTGAAATCCTAACTTCTGACAAGCTTTTGGCCTTCCTAGTTTTTCTTTATATCTAATCATTTGGTGTTTTATTGGCAAGGTTTTGGTAGCAGAGTAGCTACACTGTGACTTCTGTGAGAAGCTGCCAGAAGCTTTTTCCACGTCAGACAGAGCCAGTGCCAGCCTGATAAAAGATAGGCACGCCACTGGCCGAGGCCAGCCCCATCAGCAGTGGTAGGATAATCTCTGGAATAACATATTTAAGAAGATGGAGGAAAAAAATTGAGCAGAAGCAACCAAAGGCAGAGAAGAGAGGAGCAAGAATATGTGACAAAAACAGCTACAGAAACTGCACACACCAAGGTCAGTGAAGAAGGAGGGGCAGAGGCACCAGAGGAGGCACCGGAGCTGAGATTCCCTGCAGCCTGTGGTGCAGACCATGGTGAGACAGGATGTGCCCCTGCAGCCCATGGATAACCACGGAGCAGCAGTGACCTACCTGGAGCAGGAGCCCCACACCAGAGCAGGTGGAGGCCCAAAGGAGGCTGTGATCTTGTGGAAAGGCCACACTGTACCAGGCTCCTGGCAGGAACTGTGGACCTGTGGAGAGAGGAGCCCATGCTGGAGCAGGTTTGCTGGGAGGACTTGTGACCCGATGGGGGGACCCATGCTGGAGCAGTACACAAAGTAGCCTGTGGGAGGGACTCCCTTTGGAGAAGTTCATGGAGGACTGTCTCCCATGGGAGGGATGCCATGCTAGAGCAGGGGTAGAATGTGAGGAGTCTTCCCCCTGAGGAGGGAGCAGCAGAGAAAACACATAATGAACTGACCTCAATCCTTGCTGCACATCCCTCTGTGTCACTGGGGCAGAAGAAACAGACAATTCCAGAGTAAAATTAAACCCAAAAGGAGGGAGGGGTGGGGAGAAGGTGTTTTTACGATTTGGGTTTATTTCTTATTTTCCTATTCTGATTTGATTGGTAGTAAGTTAAACTTCTATATCCCCAACTCAGTTCTGGTTTGCCCATGATGGTAAGTGGAGTGATCTCCTCCTGTTTTTATCTCAAGCCACGAGCCTCTCATTGTATTTTCTCTCCCCTGCCCAGCTGAGAAGAAAAGTGATCAAGCAGCTTTTGTGAGTACCTGGAATCCAGCCAGGGTCAGTCCCCCACAGGTTGTTCAGAATCTTCAAGGTGTGTGTCTGCACAAAAGGAATGTCAAGTAAAGCTATACAAGACACAAAAAGGTATAAAACAATCAAAATATTCCTTATCATTTGGTGGTTAAAAGTGGGTTTTGAGGCAAAAATGCAAAAAGAGCTGGTCTTCTTTTAGGGCACTTTTGTCACAAATAGTTTTCAATTCAAGGAGTTTATACCAAATAATCAAACAGAAGTTAATGTAAAACAATAATCAGACTTTTCCTTTCTGGAAGAGAGAAACAACATGGAGGAAAAATTCCAAGTAATAATAATACTGATCTAATAATATTGTTTCCATCTGCTGGTAAAAAAGTGTAAAATCAGAGTATCTCAGGGAGATGTAGGTATTCCTGTATCAATGAATCTTAACAAACATAACATGAAGCTACAAATCCTGTCAAAATTTTTGCAGGATATCTGTGAGAAACAGGTTTGACAATCCATATATAGCCTTATTAAAAATATATTTAGCTTAATACTGGTTTTCATGGCTAAAAAAATAGCTTTTTAACTCTCAGATAACTGATGCATGCAGAGCATGTCAAGATTAAACAGGAACGCAGAATCAAAGCACCTTTGCTATCTGGTGAATTAATAAAGCCAGTCTCAGGAGAGAGTTGTAGCTGACCTTGAGAAGTTTAAGTTTTGATAAATTGATACATCCTGCTCTACAAGGCGTTTTTTTGCAGGTGTGAATGAAAAGTTATATGTATTTTTAAGCCTGTGGATATTTTTCATAGGGAAGACAAGAATTTACAGCAAGAACATTATTGCTTTCTTGATCTGACTTACCATAAAATCCTACAACTGTAGGTGTCTTTGGACTTTGTTACATGCAAACAAGATTCTTTCACAGAAGAACTCAGAATTAGAGAAAAAAAGTAGTTCTGTTGCTGTTTAAAATATTAACAAAGTCATTTGAGTTTTATTATCTACTGCACAGAAACCATGCATATCCCCACATAGATCATTTGCATTTGTGAAATTAGCTAATTGCAGGGAATTGGTCAGTTATGAGATGTGAACAGCTTTAACGGACCTAAATCAGTGTCAGGTAAATGATCCCTTTGCCCTTCACAAACCAGTATTTAAAAAGAGAGCACGTGATTGTAACAGGTGCCACTAGATGGCAGTGCTCCAAAGAATTTAGTTCTCTAGATTTCAAGGATTAAATGAATTCAGCAAAGAATATTAGTATGGGCTTCTTTTTAAACTTCAGCTCTCTTCCTTTCTGGGGAATGTAGCTCTCAAGGTAAAACTTCCTTCCCCATAATTTCTACTAATTTATAAATTTTAGACTCACCTCCATTTCCTCAGCCTGCTGACTACTTGAAAAATCAAACCATTCTCATCTTCAAATCCCATCCTCTATCCATAGAGTCTACAATTCATCTCTTCTAGTTTTACTCCCATCTAACTCCTTCAACTTCCTGCTTATTTTAAGTGGTTCTGTCCTTCACTCTCTTCTCTTCTTCCTCTATTCAATGTCAAGTAATGTCTAGTCAAAGACCATCTACAGGTTCCCTCTCCACAGTAATCAATCATGGTATGATTAATCACTGTTCTGTGACACAAACGTCAGATGATCTTTCTCTTAGGGATGTGAAGCTGCCAGTTTTAGCTCAGCAAGGCTGACAGACAAGAATCTAACGAGCCTTTTCAACCTTCCTGACCTCCCCACTGCTTTCTTTCTTTATTCACTCTGGCTAGCACAGACTCAGATCACAGGTATCACTCACGACATTCTAAAATTAAACTCTTTTCTAATCTCTCTACAAAGCTGATAGTCTGGTGTCTAATTTCATATCTTGCTTGCTGCAGCATCAGTTTCTTTAGCCTAGACAAACATCACCTTGCTGTGTTCACAGTCGTTCAAAGATCATAGTTGCTTCCTTGGAACGTTATGCCATTCTCTGAAGTAACAGGAAGAAAAAAAAAAGCTATTCCAATAAAAGATGCTCCTCTACTTTCAAAACATTCACAGGTTTTTTTGCCATCACTAGAACAGTAAAATGATAACTTCCGTGTTTGTGACTTCTAACTCCATCAGTGAATTCCTAAGTTTGGGGGGTTCCTTTCTGAACGCCTGTTTGCCCAACCTTATACTGCCTCTCACACCCGAGAAACGCTCACAAAAGCCATTGATTTATTCTCACAAGAATTTCCTTAACTCCTCTCCCACCAAGTTCTGCAAAATAGCTAGTGACTGGGTTACTGGTATGCTGAGACCCCTGTTTACAATGCTGATCAGTGTCCTTATTCTCATTGAGTCCTTATATTCTCTGAATGTATCTGTCTAACGCACAGAAAATGCTGCTGAATCAAAAGCAAACACTCTAACAAAGGCCATGAATTATATTCATTTACTACTCAAATTGCTGACAAAAGCAGAAGCTCACAAAAACCAAAAGGAAACATCAGGGCCTAATCCTGTACCCTGAAATAATGCCATTCTTGATGCTCAGGATAATTTTGACTACATCGGAAGAATTCAATCACTAAAAAATTTCATAAAGCAATTTGTGGATTCATATTTTAAAGGCAGAGAGAAGCACCGTTATTAGCAAACCTGACCTTCTAAATAATACAGATAATAAAATTTCATCAGTATTCATGCACCAAGCTCAAAATTGGCTGGGCAATGCTCAGGTTATACCTCAGAGAGAAATCTAGTCTTGATATGAAGGCTGTAAATAATGGATCCTTTCAGAATCTTCTACTTTCATTGCTGCACATTGAAATAATATAGCTACTCTCAATTTGCCTTGACTGAAACCTCAACAGCTGGATCTGTTATGTTTTCATTTAGCAAACCCTCTTGCACCAGAAAGTATACCATACAGATAACATATTCACCCCAACTCCGTCACTCCCTCAAGTGTAAGACCTACACGATGATCTTTTAAGTCCTGATACAGAACAGGCAGTCAAGAAAAAGAGACAACGCACACAGGAACTGACACTTCTGCTTACTCCCCAGGAACATTATTTGAACACTCTGTTAAGAGCATTAAGTGCACAACATTCCTGAAAACATTCATATCAAAGAAGAATCACAGATTTAGCCAACAAGAAATCAGCTGCCCCTCTCTAGAAATCAGATTTTTCAAGGGTTGCCAGCAAATATTTCCCTCCATTTCAAATCCAGAACATGGCACCCTCTTCTAAGGGTGGATGCATCCATTCCTTCAAGAAAGTGCAAGGTGATTTTTTTCCTTTTATAAGAGGAAAAAGGGCAGAGATGTGATTTCCACCTCTTTATGATAATATATTATCGAAGCACAGTCAGGATAAGAGAATTCATTGCTTATGTGAGGATTCAAAACTCACTTACCACTGGATTATTTGACCATTCTGGGTACAGGAAGTTGTGTTGTTGAGCAGAAAAGAATACAAAAGTCATGCAGCCAAGAGAGAGAACAAGTGCTGACATGACTATTTCAGTTATTAGAGCACTTACCTGGAGCAGAAAAGCTCTGTATAATAATTCTAATCCCAAAACTTCTTTTCTATATTACCGGTAATGTCTCACCTCCTTTGTTTTAAGGTAAACATGTTTAATTTAAAGTTCAGAGAGTATAACTGAGACATCTTCTGTTGCTTATCTTTCAAGACCGTAAATCTCCTTTCAGAATTACTGCTTTTCAGGATACAATCTTTCCTCCTACAAAGTATGACCCTAATTCCCTATTCTTATCCTTATGACCTTGCATTTGGCTGCACTAAAACATGTGTTTTTCAAGAGAACCCAAGTTAACAAGCTACACAAATTGCCCTGTAAAACTAACCAAGCCTTATCCTTATTTATCACTCTACCATTTTTTAGCCACTACAGACTTTATAAGCAATAATTTGGTATTTCTGGAGCTGGTAAAACACAGAAACTAGAAGCAGCAAACTGCCATGCTCAAAAACCACGAGGAAAAACTTGAGAGTATTAAGGCTCCAATTCTGAATTTTTCGATATTACTATACAAACAAAAAAGACACAAAAAAGAAAAATGTAATAAACAATGAAAAAAGAATATGCTTCATACTCATTCAAATGCACATTATTGAATGCAGAAAACTTTAGAAAATTTTTAAAAAATATTTAGGAATACACCCCCATCAAATATAAAAATTGGTAACACAAAAACTTCATAAAATGGGGTAGGGTTATTCCAAAATTCATTTACATTTCATCATTATTTTTTGTAGAACAAATTTATTGACAGATCCCTTCTTATATGCTACCTCAGCCTCAGAAGAATCAACTATGATGCAGTTTGTTCTACTCCAGCTCCTCATTTGTTAAACATCCTGCAGTTATCACATGACTACCTATTATCTATGCAATTAATACTTTTGACTACAAGTTTATCTAGGTCCCAGTTACGTATGTGCTTCAATTTGTGCATGTGTGAACTCAACAGAACTACACTCAAATTAGTTAAAGTTATGCTTGTTCCTAAGTGTTTGTAGGGCCAGGACTGAGCTAAGACTGTCTGTGATAAAGGGCTGGTGTGTGTGTACTTTAAACCTTCTACTACTGCAGAATTTTATATTCACAGCCTACTGTATTTGTTTAGTATTTCTTCTCATTTCAATGGGACCTCTCCTGTTAATAGAATGTATTTATAACCTAAATTGTGGCATATAACTTATATGTCTACAAAACGCAATTTATTTTTAAAAACAGTGTATTTTACATTCCAAGCAAGATACAAGTCTTTTAGTGGCCTCCTTCTACTTATTTTAAAACATGTCTACCAAAAAGGGAAATTTTCCCAATCTTTTTCTTTGCCACTTTAAAATTACAAACTCCTGAAACACCATGACAGTTATTTTTCAATATGTAATCTTGTACATTTAAAAGTAATTAAATTATAGAAATTCTGAAAATAAGTAAGTTCATACCTTTTGCTTTCAGCTTGCTCCTTCAATTATGGTTCTTCCTCCTTATTGCCCATGTCCTCAGCTGTAAATAACATACGACGTCTTCTGTCCAAAACAGGATAAAACTGTTGCAAATAAGGAGTCAATATGAAAGTAAGAAAAGCAGTACATAGACAATGAATGCCTAGATAATGTTGACCTCTAAAAAGAAAAATAAATAAATAAATAATTTTAATATCTATTCTCTAGATTCCTAAGTATCTTAGTTGATCAAATATTACATCATGACATACATGAGACCAGATTATATAAACTGCAAACATAAAAACTTACTATAAAGTGACCAGTGATTTCTACTAGAAGTAGAAATCATATTATTTAGAAAAGAAAAACAGGCTTAGGTAAAAGCTAAATCATTGGTAACAAATCTAAAGCAAAAAAAAAGTGCAGTAGCCAAAATTTTCCTGTCTCAACTTAAGAAGGTCTTTCCTTCGTTGCACTGAAAATTTAAACCAAGTAACACAGATTTACAGCTTAAATTGGCTACGTGAATTAAAGTTCTGTGAAAACATTAAATATGCGTTCATTTTTAAATTCTCTCTCAGGACAGAATACCTCATAAATGCCATTAAAACTTCGAATTATTTTTATGATATGCTATCACTTGAACTTCTTTCTAGCTTTTCAACTCAGCTGTTGATTTTAGAGGAAATAAAGGGTCTTTGACTATCTTCAAAAAGTTAATAACTAAAAAATTCTATCACTTAACTCTTCAATCTAAGTTTTACTAAAGGTGATGAAAGTTTATTGACTTCCACAGGACATGGATCGAATTCTAAAAACAGTCTCTGGCTACTGTATGGACTCTACAAAGTTAATAAATGTCTAATGTGCAGACAGTTACAACGTGAAGAGCAGTATATGAAAAATGCCCGAGATGCAAAAAAAGAAAAAAAATCAGAAATGGCTCCCCAAATTTACTACTTTAATTCAAGTTCATAAGTGCCTTCATATTTTAGGAGCAAATCCCAAATTAAAAAGGTCAAAATTCCATTTTGAAATTACACTGAACAGTTTTCAGGTTTTACTATTTTTCCGTGGTTCTCCTGAGGCAATGACACTTTCAACAACTTGGTTTTTTGTTAAAAAGACCTATGTCTTATGCTATAAACAGATATTATAAGAAGGAAATCAGCAACAATGACAAAATGAAGTAAAGAAAAAGACAAGCTTGATTTATCATGCAACACATTCATGTTATAAAAATGTTTTATATTTCCTTACATTAAAAAAAAGACAGCAAAAAAAGAAGTCACACATGTAAAGGAAAAACATTACATGAAAATTAGTGTAATATAATAGAAGTTTGATTTACCATCAAAAAATTATTACATGAAGTATATATAGGCACATGACCACCCCACAGGAAAGACTGCAAATAAATCTCTTCATTTTAATCAAAACTGCTCAAAATAATTTTTTCAAGTCATAAAACTTTAATATATAGAAAAGTGCTTTGTTACCTTATGCTTCAACAAGACAGTTTAACAGATTTTACAATCCAAAGGCTCTACCGAAATCAATGGCTTTTTTGCCTGAATGACTATAGCATCAGGGTTATGAAAAAAATGTGAAAGTTAAACATCAAAATTAAATATCCAGTTTGAAAGCAAGTCAATCACATAATACATAAGATTGATTAGGATTTAAGGCATGCTTAGAGCAAGCCCATATGATGCGAAGGATTTTTTTTTAAATAACTGAACAGTTTAGCAGAATGAATAGAAATAAGTAACTGTTCTAGAGTGTAAGACCAGAGATCAATGCTTTAATAAGTAGATTGTATTAATTTAAAATTAGAAAGAAGTATTTCACATTGCTTTTTTAACTCAATAGCAAGTATATAATCTTCATAAGTATTCGTAGTAGTTTAGGATGCTCTAATACAGCTCACTTTCTCTACAATGCAATTACCACACATATAAATTTTTTTTAAAAAGACGTCAAACAATTTAACTTTGAACTTGCAACATTTAGAATGATTTCTGTAAACGATGACTGGCAAAATAATTTTAAAATTTCTAGGGACTTTTTCTCTAAGTTTTGTCATTTGCTTTAAATAAATACAACCAAAACCAGTCTGAATGCTATTTTAACTGCATTACCATTGCTGCTCTTGTGTAGAAGTTATCGTTTCATTGAATGAACTAAACGAGTGCTTTATCAATGTAAACCGAAATATTTGGGGCATGCTGCAGGTAAAGGTGAATGTTTTTACAGCACACACTCTCCTAAAACAGACTATTTATCATTCTTTGGAAAAGGGGACATGAAAAAACAATACTATGTGTGTGGCCTACATTACCTTCACTTAATGCACTAAATACAGGTTTTTTAGAAATCTGTGCAGTTTCTGCACCATTGATAATCTGACAGTAAGTATTTATTGAAGGTAAAACACTCATTGTCTGTTGACACTATTTGTTTTAATATATAATCTTGCTAACCAAATGATCTTTAAGCAATGCAGATAAGCAATGGCATGCAAAGGGTCACTTAAATGCCAATTTGACTGTTTCATAAACTTAAGCATTCTTTTCCCATGACTATTCTCAGCTACTTAATTGAAAGTATTATCCATTTACAAACTTAAGGCCTGCCATAAAAAGGCTCTCTTCTGCATCCAATAGACCTTTCAGGACCCTAAGAACAACAAAATCTAACAAATAAAGGTTCCTTTTCTTTCCCTCTTTTCTTACAGAGAAGTGAAGAAGTAACCTATGGTACATCTAAACAAAGCTATCTGTAAAGATCTTATTGGCAGTGGGGACCGTAAAACTGAAGAGTCCGCCTTGACATGGGATGGACAGGATCAGGTAAATTAGGACACAGTCTGTACTGCTTTTGTAATCCTTACTCCTACTACAGAATGACAGATACATCCTATGACAAGAGCAAGGTAATAAGCAGCTCTCCTTAAATCACAGCTCTCCATGTAAAATCTCCTGAATTTCAGACAAGCGCTGACTGTAATACAAATTCAAGTTAATGAATTTTTAATACATCTTCTCTATTTAAAGATGATGACTTACAGCTGGCATTGCTTATATTAAATTTGTGGTATTTTCCATTGTTTGTTTTTAATTATTTTGATTAGATTATTCTTGGAATTGTATGGACAAATGCAACCCCCACATAAGCAACTTCAGTTTCTGCTGCAGTCAAGGGAAGTTTCATCTGCATATAACAGGACTGGATGGCTCCTATGGCTTTTAAAAACCATATCAGAACTATTTCAAGGAGATAAACAGAAAATTAAACTAGAGATACCAAGCTAAATCTGATCATTTAGATCAGGAATTTTAAGTGTTCAGATTCAAATCTGAAGGATGGTGGTGTTTCTCCTCCAAACTTGGCAATATTGCTATGCACCAATAACTTCATGTATTTTCAGTAATTTTTTTGTAACTATGAAATAATTTTTAAAAATTACTTGACATTTGAAGCCTGCGGAGCCAAAGATTGTTGCAGGTCATGTTCTTCTTTTAGCTCTTTCTGAATTTCATCCGGTTTAATTTTTTATATTGCTTTTCTTTCTATATGTAGCACATCCAAGGATGGAGCTAAAATGCTCATGAACAGCAGATAAACACAGTATTACCATCTGCTAAGTTACATGGATATTTTCACACTCACTCTGGAGTAGTACAAGGAACAATGGCACACAAACAGCTCTGACCATCTGAAAAATACAAATAAATTAAGCTACAGCCGTTTAGAACTGCTGTCACTACACATATCACAGGAGTGCCCACAGCTATTCAGTATAAGGAGTAAGCAGAAAAGTGTAATAAAACAAAATTGTTTTTTCTGAATAGTGTATAAGATTGACATATTTCAATATGTTACAAAGTGGATAATCAAATGAACATCAAAATAATATTAGTATGCAGAACTAATAAATTTAGAAGAATATGAACACATCTACAATTTTTGTTGTGTTTTAAAGCAAATTCAAACATACACGTAGTTTAAAGGATAATATTTTTAGGAAAGTTTCTTCAAGGTTGCATTTATTAAATAGAGGAACTCCAATAGGAACACAGATGTAAGGAATTCCTACTGTTTTCATCCACAGCTGCTCATTCCTATTCATTAGTTGTGCTTAGTTTCACCAAAAACTGGATTTTTGCATTGCAAAATAAATCAAATAACTGATCCATGTTGAAAAAACAGTAATAAAAAAAGTTTTAAAGACAGAAATTAATGTAGATCTCTAAATCTCTTTGTGGAGTGTCCCACACAGAAATTTTGTCCATGACAGCTCACTGTAATCCAGGAGCAAAAGCAATCAGCAAGGAAGAAGAACTACTGAAGTCACCACTGCTGCCAAAGTGTCTGCATGTGTTTCACAAAACTGAGCCTCAGAATCTATACCCTTGGGCTGCTTTTGCCATGATGTGATGACCTCCAGAAGTCTAGTCCGACCTCAACCATTTCAGAGTTCTGTTTTCTGCAACCTCTTAAATATCTTTAAAACAGACTGGTAGTGCCATCAATAGAAGGGATTCTTCTGAACTCCACTTAAAAGCAAGTATATGTAACAAAACAAAACAGGTTCAAGAAAACAAAGAAGTATAATTATAGCATAAAAAAAGACAGAAACAGAACGACACAGTGGGGGAAAATTAAATTTGAAGTGCTTTTTTTGGAAGAAAGTCTATCTCAATATGAAAAGTAGGTCGACTTTTGGGCCCAGCTCTTTCTGCCACACCATGGTAACTACTTCTGCAAGTCTGGAAGGCTGTCTACCTTAATCTATAGAAACCCAAAAAACGCAATCATTTCAAGAAAAATGCCTTTCTAATTTAGATTTCAGTCACCTGTCTGGGTAAATGAATCATAAAACTACAGAATTTTACTCTTCTCTGACCATTCACAAGCTTTATTTATCCCAGAACATAACTGAGCACAATGTCTATGTTTATTAACAACTTCAGCAGTATTTAAGTTCTTAGAAGGAATCGCTTCAGGAAAAAATTATGGAAGCTTATATTTCATAAACAAGACACCAAGTAAAAGATACTGAGAACTGTACAAGACACCTAAATGAGTCACTACCTTCTGAAAAGTCTTATTCAAGATTAAAATTGCTTCATATGTTGTCAATTTGTGTTTGAAACCAACACCACTGTTTATGTCAGCACATACATGAAAAAAATACAAAGGAACAAAGTCAGATATTTAATATTTAGCAGAGAAACTGAAAATTGATCAAAATTTTACACAGAGACAATAAACTACCAAAAATCTAGAATATAGAAAATCTTTAAAGTAATATGTTTACCTGAAAATGTATCAATAAAATGAATCAAATATAAGACTATGATTTTTACTTTTGAATGTCACATAGTTTTCCATCATGATCTCTTATCAAATTTAAAGGAAAAAAAGTAACTTGATTAGATTCATTGCCACTTCCAGCTTTTGAAATGTTTAGATATATCAAATAATTTTTTAAAAAGCCATGCAAGTGATATCCAAAGAAACAGAAGATATCCAACAACATGTGACATCTTAGACACCAATATAGCTAATTGAAACAGCCAAAACTAAAATTACAGCAACTGTTACTTTAAAATCGTAATTCAGAGTTTTGTGACCTCACCTGTTCTGCAAAACACATCATGGAGAGGGAATTCAACACTCTCCTGCTAATGAGTAATGGAGGCTATACTAAGCAGAGGGGAATTCCCTTAAAACTAAAATCAGAAAACATGACCCAACACACTTACTATTACGCGGACTTCTCAAATTTATATAATTGCATATTCTGTTCAATTATTTTTGGGTAGAAACACCAGTGAACTAGCACACAACTTTTTGTTTATGCAATTCAGTTACAAATGTAACATAAAATTACAGTAACTAAAGCAAATAGCTGCATTTTTTTCATCTGACCACTTTGTGTATACCAAATTTGCAAGTCCATGTATACAATCGATCAATTTTTCTTGAAATCGCATGGGTTCTGCAGCCCACTAAGCAAAGCAAAATAATTTCAAAAGCATACATCACAAAAACACGCCAATGAATATTCTTCTATAGAAATATTAATATATAGTACATTGCCATTATTTTCTTTAAAAATAGTTCTGCTAAGGATGCATTAGAACATTTAGCTAGTACACATGAGTTTTTAAAAGCATTTCTCTTTCTTTTTCTAAAAATTTATCTCCATTAATTTTTCTGTGTGTAAAAGTGAAAGCATGCACTTTCAAGTTGAATAACAGATTTGAATTATGTAGTACTTGTGTTAATACAACCAAATGTATGTATTTTTTTCAGGTGGCAATCTTGCAAATTACTTTGTCTTGTAAGATCATTGAACACACACTGATGAGCATTGTTGCAACAACAGCACCCTTGCATTACCAAAATGCCAAGCTGCCCAAAATATTAAATACTGTCTAAAAAACATCATCTCACTACCCCAGTACTGTTAAATGACTTGGAAACTGTTCTGCTGTCAAATAGTACTATATAATTTAGAATTAATAAGTAATCTTACTATATTCTTTAATATTATAAAAATTACCATCAGTGACACTGTACTGTGTATTGTTTATACATGATTTGGCATATTTAGGTTAGCAACCAACAGATAACTGATGTTGCAGAGTATACTCTTCAAACTACCTACAAAAATCATTATTAATGCCTTCTTTGCCTCAGTCTTTAACAGTAAGACTAGCTGCTCTCCAGGTACCAAGCCCCCTAATCTGAAAGACAGGGACTAGGAGCAGAATGAAACCCCCATAATCCAAGGGGAGAACATCAGTGACCTGATACATCACTTAGAAACACAGAAGTTTATGGGGACAGATCGGATCCAGCCAAAAGTACTGAGGAAACTGCTGGAAGTGTTCACCAGGTCACGCGTAATCATTTACCAGCAGTCCTGGCTAACCAGGGAGATCCCAGTTGTTTGGAAGGCAGTAAATGTGATGCTCATCTACAAGAAGGGACTAAAGGAGGATCCAGGGAACAACAGGCCTGTCAGCCTCAGTGCCGAGAAAGGCTATGGAGAAAATCATCTTAAACGCCATCATGAGGCATGTACAAGCAGGGGATCAGGCTCAGCCAGCATGGGTTTGTGAAAGGCAGGTCCTGTTTGACTCACCTAATCTCCTGTGACAATACGTCCTGTTTGGTGTGAGGTGAAGGCGGTGGATGCTGTGTTCCTGGACTTTAGTCAAGTTTTTGAAACCTTTTCCCACAGCATTCTCCTGGAGAAACTGGCTGCTCATGGACAGCTGCATTGTTCACTGGATAAAAACTGTCTTGATGGCCAAGCCCAGAGAGTGGTGGTGATGGGAGTTACGTCCGCCTGGTGGCCTGCCACCAGTGCTGCTCCCCTGGGCTCACTATTGGTGTCAGTCCTGTTAAATATCTTTACTGATGATCTGGATGAGGGGATGGAGTGCGCCTTCAGCAAGTTCTCAGACAACACCAAGTTGGTCAGGAGTGATCTGCTTGAGGGTAGGAAGGTTCTAGAGAGAGATCTGGACAGGCTGGATCAGTGGGCCAAGACCAGTTGTATGAGGTTCAATAAGGCGAGGTGCCTTAGATTTCAGTCACCAGTCCCGCCTTTGTGTCACAATAACCCCAGGCAGTGCTACAGGCTGGGGAAAGACTGGCTAGAAAGCTGCCCAGTGGAAAAGGGCCTGGAGGTGCTGGTTGACAGTGGCTGGACAGGATCCAGCATGTGCCCAGGTGGCCAAGATGGCCAATGGCACCTGGCCTGTATCAGCAATGGTGTACCCAGGACCAGGGCAGGGATTGTCCCCCTGTACTGGATACTGGTGAGGCCACACCTTGAGTCCTGTGTTCAGTTCTGGGCCCCTCACTGCAAGAAAGACACTGAGGTGCTGGAGAGCGTCCAGAGAAGGACAGCAGAACTCATAAACCATCTGAAGCACAACTCTTGTGAGGAGTGGCTGAGGGAGCTGGAGTTAATTAGTCTGGAGACATGGGGCTGAGAGGAAACCTTATAACTCTCTACAACTATCTGAAAGGAGGTTGTAGAGGTGGGGGTCAGTCTCTTCTCCCAAGTAACAAGCATTAGGACAAAAGGAAATGGCCTCAAGTTGTACCAGAGGAGGTTTAGACTGGATATTAGGAATTTTTTTAAAGCAATGTAATTCAATTTTCATCCATTTTCTTCAACAGAACTCTAACCCATTTAAGAGGAGTGATTTCACTACCACAAAAGCTGCTAGGAAATACTAATCCTTCTCTATAGAAGAATGCCTGCCAACTGAAACTGCTCAGGCCACTTAGGGCTCTACCTCATGTCCAGTGTAGCCCCACGGCAGAATGCAGTGCCAGGACTGACAGGAATTTCTGTCACCTCCCCATGACTCACTCCCAGAGCTCCCCTGTCCTTTACTCTTCAGAATGAACTGTGTGTATCTTTGGATCTTGGCTGACCAGGAAAGTTGGTTGCTAATGCTCTGAAATTCTAGGCACATGTCTACCTCTCTCTGTGCCCTTTTCCACTCAGCTTGAAGAGACACAATCAGGGCCAGACTACAATCAGTGGAAGGAGCTAAAAAAGCAGCTGAAACAAGGCCCTTAGACATTCAGAAGGTTTCTCATTTTGACTAGACCTCTGCTTTATGATGACTAGACCTTGAAACAACAAACTTGCAAATATTGGGCCATCAAAAAGCATGCCATGTGTCTGTCTCATCCTCTTTTCATTCTGATCATTCATCTCTTTCTTCTCAACATCTGCATCTGTCTTCCTATGTAGCTTTTCCAGCCTTGTTCATCTCATTTATTTAAGTTTAGGCCAAGGCTGTCTGGACCTCTGAACATAACACTGCCCAGTAGAAACACATACCATTCTTGGTTGTCCTTCTCATTATATCATTGTGAATGTAATAAATAGTGTTATTTGTTTCACAATAAGTGTAAATAACAATTTTAAGGCAAAGTAATAATTTAAATCAAAGCTGCAGAAGGAGTTAAGTTAGGGTTTTATTTCAGTATCTGGTTATAGCCTTGGAATACTAGAATGCTAAAAACCGACAATACATGAGAAAAGATATTATTCCGTCTTGGCAACAAATGTGTCCTACTGTCTGTATACACTTGATATGTGTTTTCTACTGAAAAATCTCAGCTTTATAGAACTTATATACTAATGACAGGTTTTTTCATGTGAAATATCACAAAACTAAAAGGATATTGAGCATTAAACTATTCTCTAGGAAGGCATCCACTTGTTAAATGTAGATTAGGATTCTATTTATACATTGTTCCATGTATAATCTTCTTTCCAATCTCATAAAGAAAAGCCTAACCCAACATCTGACCGAATGAACCTTAATTTGTTTTTTCCTCTAACCTTAAGCTGCAAGACCAGTATGAAGACCTGTTTTATAGAAAATCTTTTTTTAAAGGGCAGGTGGTAAGGAAACAGCTTGCAGACCTCTGTATGCTATAAAGTACCAAAACCTTAAGCATGGGAAAAACAATACCATCTCACAAAAGTACTAAACCTGCTTACCTGCTTCACCTGCTTATTACCTGTTAACAGCTCATCTTTAGGCCAAGATTTATTTTCTGCTGCTTGAGATTCTTTCTGAACTTCTGAGGGAAAGAGAAAAAAAGCTGGTAAAATGATGAATGTAAAAATTTTTTAAAACACATTTCTGCCTTCCCTGACAGGCAATTCAGTACAGTATTTATTATATACAATTATTCTTTCAAAATCTATGAAACGCCTAGAACATCATATCAATTTTATCTTAAGCCAAATATTTCCTCAATATTTCCTCAGCTAATTAGATTTCCAAAAATAAACATAGTAATAGGAAAAGGACCTGCAACAATTAACACTAAATAATAACATTTATAAAATTTCTTATCAAAGGTCTGGTCTGTTTCTTCTACAGATTGCACTGGTAAGAAAAACTGTTAAATATAAGAAGAAACATATATCAGAAATTTGTATCAACGGATGTATGATCCTTTAAAGCAAATACATCGGTAATGCCTCTAAACATTAGGCAATTCCCCAAACATATATAAGTTCAAATATTTGAATTTTGAAAACAGTTTGAATGAAAAGCATAGAATGATGGGCACTAATACATATGAATATAGATGGATGTCTTATGATTCCATTTCCCTAATCAGCATGCAACTTAATAAAAGCAAAATTCTTTATATCCAGGAGTTGGAAAATCAAACCCCTTATGAAAAGGAAAGAACAAGAGACACAAAAAAGAAAGAGAGAAAAATAAGGGTATACTTGTGATTTATGAAGTACCAAAATGTTTTCAAGGAGTGTTGAATTTCCTTTCCAGTTTTATCAGTTTAAAATATGAACTACCTATCTTAACAACTCACAAGCAAATAGAAGCACTATTAACTTATTATATTTTAACATTCTTAGATAATTCAGAATGTTACCAAGCTTGCTTGGTGAAAACTTGGCAGGACTTGAGATCCATTTTTTATTTCCTCATGTCCTATTAGTGCCTATTGTATAAGGAAGAGAAGAAATCTAGTGTCAAACAAGAATAAAATAAAATTATGTTACTACCTTACAGAAATAAACAACATCAAAAGAACATACATGTGCAAATTAAAGTTTGAGCCTTCATTACACAAATTAGTTTGAAAGAAACAAGTGCATTCAGAGACAAATGAGCTTAGGTTCATCTTTCGCAAACATTTACACACACATTTAACTCTTTACTCAAAATGACTCCTCCATGGAACTGCTCATTGTAGAGAAGTTTACAGGCTGAGTGCAATCCTCAGTTAATCATTTTCTCCAGAGGAGAAAATTGTAATTCCTCCACTAGCAGGAAAGCAATTACAAAATTTAAAATTGTTTTTAGTTCACAGACATACTATTCTTGCTCATCAAAGCAGTGGTTCAATATTTTGCTTTCTGGATTAAAAAAAAAAAAAAAAAGCAGAATTAAAATGCAGCAACAACTCAGCACAGGCGGTAGTTTTAAGGACAGTGTGCATTCTGAGCTCCTGGTGAGCACGCATGTATGGACTTTACCCGTCGTGCCTCACACTGCCTTGAGGAGCCGAGCGCTAAAGATAGCAGCAATAAACAAGGATCGCATCCAAGCTACATTTCATGTGAGAATACTGCTCTTTAAAACTGCCACCGAAAATTAAATGTTTCTGGGGAAAGAAGTCACAAGCTAATGCAAGAGTGAGGTAAAGCTAACAGTTGAACTTGTATTAGAAACAGTCTGTCACATCATAATTTACTGACACTATAAATGTCCACTTGCTTTCTAATATAACAATCTTCTATACAGTAGAATTTTTATTCCACTGAGTGTACTGTCCACCCATCAATCTAAAAACACTAGGTTTTAAGACCAAGGCTTTTTTGCATTATACTTTAATACCACGTAAGAAGCACGGTCTGAACTATAACATTTTTTCTTGTGTTTTAGAAAATGAAAAGGAAAAATGTAGTCTGTAGGCTAACAAAAAGTGATAGATGCATATAATACCACAAAAATGTAAACTAGAAAGCAATAAAAAGCTATGGCCTTGCATGTACATGTTGTACATGTTGGTGCCTTGCTTTTAACCAAAGTCTTAGTAATTTATCTACCTTTGATAGAAAAGAAGGCTTAAGGAAAAACAATTCATATTACTTATTTTTTCACCACCATGAGAACAATGTAATAAAATAGAAGAGTGGAGAAACAACTCGGACTAAAAGAAAGAGATTCAGCATTGTCTTCTCAAGCTATACCAGCCAACCTTCTTTGCAACACATGCATGTTTTCAAGCATGGTGATTACCAAGGACTATTAATTATTACAGTCTATCTAAGCCAACTGTGATTCTTTCCCTATGCAATTTATCCAATTCATGGAATCAAAGAGAAATTTTCACAAAGCCCTTCACTCAACCTGGCTGGATCAACTCATGTTTCTAAAGTATTGCATAATATGCAAATTTTACATATTAATTTTCCTGCTCTGTCAAAACCAACAGAATTATATGAGCAAATATTATCTTAATTTCATTTTAGACACCTGTACATGGTATGTGATTGCTTTCCTCTGTTGGGTGTGGTGTTTTCTCTTTTGTCCATTCACCCTGGCTGAATCACAGGCACAATGCTATCGTGTTATTTTAATAGAATTATGTGTATTGTCAATACGCATACTACGGGCCAGGTGTTTGTATTAACAAAAACAAGGCCAAAGAGGTGTGATATAAACTTTGGGGGATAAAAGAACTGTGGCAACTCTTAATTCCTGTGGGAATCTGTTCTTGAGTGTTCTTGCCATCTTTGAGACTTTCTCAAGGTGTTTCCTGCACTGGTATTTTAACCTAAGTAGTGGTGGAA
The DNA here is from genome assembly GCA_013398015.1 of Oreocharis arfaki. NCBI lineage: Eukaryota > Metazoa > Chordata > Aves > Passeriformes > Paramythiidae > Oreocharis > Oreocharis arfaki. Next base: position 493,332 of record VZRR01005022.1, on the reverse strand, counting down.
ATTTCTACTGCGCCTTTAAAAAAAAACTTTATTAGACATAGCCTTCTTCCCACAAGCGTACAAAATTATTTAGGTACCCCAGCACCTTGATAATTCATTATAAAACATTTTAATATTTACAGTCATTTTAGTTTGTTTGTGGTACCCTTTGTAGTTGAAAACACTCTTTTATGAATTTTACGAACCCTTACATAAAGCAAACTGAGGATTTATTATTGTTGTTGTTTGGGATTGGGTTTTCTTTGTTTTTTAATAATTACCTCTAAATATATCTGATTTAAATATTTTTATCTGATATTTCTTTGATTCCTCATTTGATAGTTACATGCTATTAAAGTAATTATTTTCCTCTCTAAATTAATTAGATAAATCTTTATTAAAATTTTGAATAAAAAAGCACAGAAAAGACCCTGATAAATGGCAAAACAAAGTCAATCATATATGTGAATATAAAAATGCATTTTAGTGTGGTGATTTTATACAAGTTGTTTATACACAAACATAGCTAATGACCCTGCACCCCTTTGACAAAGCTTGAAAATCTGGGAGATTACAATTTATCTGATTGAAATAGATTTGTTTTCATATTATAATAGCAGCTTACTGACCTAATGAGGATTTATCTCAAATTTTGTTAGACTCAAAGATAAAAAGATACTCTCTGCACCATAAAGTCTGTAGCATTTTTAAGACAACCATAAATTATGTGGGCCTAATGATCATAAGGAACAGGAAAATGATTGTTGATAAAATGTAACAAACTGCACTGGTTACCTTGAGAAAATAAGCAGATAGATTTCAGAAGTCCACACCCGTAAACCATCTACCCAACATCTGCCCCTAGGCAGTTTCGTGCAACTTTATGAAAATAGAGCATCTTTTTTTAAAAAAGTAAAATGAGTTACCTATTCTGGAAAAAAAAATCTCTGGGTGTCCACGAGTGGTAGTGCCCACCTCTGAAGAGAAAGCAGCTCCCTTCAGCAAGCAGCACAAAGTGCTGCAACCTTTGCCGGGATCAACCGTATTGACCACACTCGATACTGTGTTCTTCCTGAATTTATAATGTGTTGCAAACTTATAACAAAAAGCATCATGGTCTTGATTTAGGTGCATTTTAACAGATGGTAAGACCGTGAGAAAAGCATTGCACAAGTTAAGTGTAAGCGAAAAATAAGAAAACAGTAGGAAGAGTTAGGGGTTTCACCACTTGAACAGAACTAAGTGAAATAAATTGAAGTCTTTTGTGCATTTCCATGAGGTTTGCAATATATCTGATAGCACTGAAAAAAAAATTCAGTAAGCTTCCTAAAAATACTATTTTATTATACATCAGTATATCTGTAATGTAACTGTCATGTCAGCTGAAGTATAAAGAATATATAGACCAAATAATGAGATACCATGTTATAAGCAAACACCTGTTTGTATTTGTTTATAAAGCTAATACAAGTCCATCTCTTCTTGAATTTTAGTAATAATTATTCTCCATCAAGCACTTCTGAGAGTACTAACGCGTTACAGAGAAAGTCTCAAGGCCTCATTATTGAGATTAGCTGAAAAGAACAAGAGAAGTTTTTAAAAAACTAAAGTATATTTTATATACTGATAGTACAGTGGACTCTATAGTCCTTGTTTAATAGAAGCATTCAAACTTGACGTTACTTTTAGAGAACAAAAATGTTGTTTGTTTACTTACCACCCTCCCAAGCTCATCTGAGTAACCAGCTAAAGAGGAGCTGCAGTTTCATCACCCAGTTAATGCATTTCTGGGACAAATATGAGCACCTTCCTATGGATACAAAACCAAACATATACTTACTATCTCAATATATTCCAGAGTTAGCAATAAGCCTCAAGGCAAAAAAATTACTCCAGGCATTGGAAGCTACATTATTCTTACAACAGAAATCCTATGTTTCCACAGAAAATATGATAGGAAATATTAGTGACAACCAATTTCCCTCAAAGGACACAGGGCTAAGTAATGATGGCCCACTGAGTTGGCATTTTATTCCCAGATAATGCTATTTCAATGCAGGGGGAAAACCAGCACTCAGCCTCCTCAGCAATACCATAAGGTGTCAATGCTAACCAGTCATTAATGCAAGATTGAGAATAAATAAAGAGAACATAATCTTCTTCTTCTTTTTTTTTTTTATGTAAGAAAAGAAAAAATGCATTTAGTTCTCAGAGTACATTTTCATTTTAGCAATTCCATCCTTTTCTTTCTTCATTTAAAACAATGCATTTTTTACTTCATTAGAGAATGCAAGCTATGAAGCTTAGTGTAAAGTAAATAATCCATGCATAATAATCATAAAGAATTGCTAAAGTCTTCAACCTAATTTAAGGTCACTTCAGTTCAAAAGACAGCTGCTGCAAAAGCCTTTGAATTCAAATAAAAGGCAATCAGCAAGAAGGGTCTCATTCATCCTCACTAATGTCCATATGTCCATACCTAAAAAAACATTAAAAAACAAAAAACTGGAAGAGAAAGTGATCACTAGGTTCAAATTTTCATTCTACTTTTAACCTGATTGATCAAATATTAGAAATAAAGAATTAGACATTGTATTATCCCAGAGGTCAGATTTTCAAAGCTCAGAGCCCAGCAGCTCACACTACAATCAACAAAAAATCAGTCCACATACCAGGACTTGGCAGAGGCCAAACTTTGAAAATCTTACCTAGAACATAAGATACATTCATAAAAAAGTAAGAAAACCACAAAATTCTGCACATTTTTCCAGTCACTACTATTTATTTCTGGTAAGTTAAACAACAAACAGTTTTCCAGGTCCAATACTTCTTTAGCCCTCTTCACATCTGCCTGAAGAATTTTTGTAATCAACTGACAAATTACAACCAAACAGTCCCAAGTTATTACGTCCCTAAAATACGAGTCAAGCAATGAAGACAGATCATCCCAATGCTGCCTCACTGAGTAAAGTCCTCTCTCATTTCAATGCCAATTGATATACACCATATAATATACAGAAAGAGGAGACTCTGTGAATGCCTCAACTACACAAAAAAAGCTCTCAGAAGAAAATCAATTCAGAGGACATAAATCTACTGGAAATGCAGTTTCATACTACTGCTGCTCATGGACTTTCACATTTAAATTAACTTAGTTCAGGTGGGCTTTTTTCTCTTCTAGTTCTTGTATTCAACCAAAAAAGAGTCAACTCACATTACGGAAATGTAAGGTACTGTACGTTTTAGCTGTCTTGGAACTGAAACCAAACTATCAGCCTTGCCTAAAGAGGACAAGAAGCCATCCAATACTAAGTCAACAGTTTAATCAACAAATAAATCAATCTTCTTCTTCTGAAAATCTAGGAAAGTTTTCTCTAGCATCTACCTGATGCCTATTATTACTGATATCACCTGCTGTAATTAATTGAAGGAACTCTCTTACAGCAGCTTACGTGATCTACATAACCATGACAATAAAAAAATTTGTCTTACAAAGACTTCACAATCTAAACAGTAACAAAAAGAAGCAATACTGACAATGATATTCCAAATGCATTTAATGCACTTTTTCATCTGTCATACTGGAATATGTCAAATTAAAGAGGGAGAGGAGAACAAAGAAAAATACGTTTTAAACTATATGCATTATAATTAAAATAACACCCCAAAAGAGCTAATGTTTTAATGCATTTTGATATTGGCTCATTTTCATTTTTAAGGGACATCAAAAAAACTAGCAGAAGAAAGAGTGAAGAATATTCCATGATACATTAATGTCTTTATCCATTTGTTTTGTCTGGCTTCTGTGTTGTAACACATTGTAGGAGCTGGAAAAAAAATATACAACTCTTACAAAAGTAATATTTACCCAAGAGAAAAATATTGCTCTTGTTCTGGTTCATCTACTTCCATTTTTACGTTGTATTTCTGGCCAAGAACACTCTCCAGGAGTTCTTTGATCATCTGGTCTGAGGGAGATGGAGAAGTAGACTGCAGGGAAGCAATTATTTCATCAATAGACCTTGCAACCACTTTCACAGGCAGCACTGGGATGGAAGTAGACTCTTCAGATTTGCTCTGCTGGAAGTTCTTCTCGTATATTTTTGAAATGTCTGGTCTAGTCACATCCCTTGCCTCGTCCAACTCTTCTTGAGTGGACCTCACACTTGGCTGCTAACTTCCTTTTCCAAGAATCCTTCTCAATCCAACATCTAAATCTTGATGCTTTGCTTTTGAAATCACTCTGCATCTCTTCTTACAGCTGTTCCTGCTTATTTTTGCCTTTCTTGAAATGCTTTTATTTGTATCAGAATCTGTAAAGCTAAATTCAATGCTTATCTTTAATCACTGTACCTGTTTCTTGAGCTTTATCTCTTTTTTAAATTCTGAAGATTCATCTGTAGCACACACACTCTATCCTTAACTTTACTCACAGCTTTAGTCTTTTCTAATGAGACAGGGGAGTTACCTGGAGTAACTTGACTTCTGAGGTGGTGCTCGGTGTTTGACTGTCGCAATTTTTTAATGGTACCTGCAAATGATGCTATTGCTGGCAGTGTTACAACTGTACTTTCATGACTAAAGTTGCATTTTTGATGTTGACTTTTCCAGAGCAACTTTCCTGATTTTTTGTCAATGCTGCCTCCTTCTATAGATTTATTTCTTCTTCTCATCACCTTGAGATCAAGAGTTTGTTTTTTCATGTCTCTTGCTTCAGAAGATATCCTTACTTTCTGTGAACTTCAGAACACCCAATGAATTAATTAAGAATATTTTTATTTATATTCATGACAGGCTCATGTGGACTCTTCGACCTCTGGAGAGGATGATGTTTTTAAATGATGCAATTGATCTGGTGTTAAACCTTCCAATAAGGGCTAAACGCTCATGTTTCTAAGAGCAGTTACTATTGCTTGTTTGACTTTCAGACTATCCCACTGAGATTCCTCGCATATAGTCTTGTGTCCTTAATCGTATTCAATGCTTCCACGTAATTCAGTCCTGAGTACTGATGTTTTCTAGCAATTTTCTCTTACTGTATGCAGTCTGTAAACTCAAACAGAAATGAGGATTTGTATTTTATGCACAAACAGATGCCAGCTTGCTCCTCCATTTTGCTAAGGGTCTGATTGGTATTAACAAGACTGCTCCAAACAAGTGTTATGAAGCACCAGCAATTGCTATCAGCATTTTACATCAGGAAACAACTGAAACATTTCTGATTTTTGGAGTACAAATTGGAAGTTGGAAGGAAACCTCAAACAGAAAAAAAAGAAAATGAGAAAGAATAAAGCTCAACACTTTCTCAAAGTAACCACAAAGAGCTTTCCACCTGCAAAACAAACAAACAAACCAGTGACCATGGGCCCCTCCATGTCCCAGTTCTGCATGTCCCGCAGGGCCCCCTCGCTGATGGCCTCGTGGTCCCGAGGAGGAGCCGCCGCCGCTCCGCCTGGAGCCTGCGCAGGGCAAGGACGCGCTCCGCACCCGAGCAGCGCGCTCCCGACGGGGGGAGAGCAAGCAGCCCTCGCCGTCACCCTTCCGAGCGCTCTCTCCCGGCAGGAGCGGCCCGGGAACACGCCGCACGGTGTTCAGCTGCAGGGGCGGGAAGCGTTTTTTGAGTGGGGCACTGGTGAGGCATTTCTCCCCTAAGTGAGCTGAAACGCGTCAGCGTCATCTGAGGATGTCGTTAGAAACGTGTTTCTTCCAGCTTACCCACGGGATCCTGAAGGGCACAGGATGGGCAAGGGCGTTTGTACCTTTTTAGCCTCATTTCTCTCCTGGGTACAGCAACCCTTGCTCTGCTGTTAGCCAAGGGCTCTTTTAAAGCTTTGCCCTGAGAACCAAACGTATGAACGGCACTTCTGGGAGCTTGTGCACCGTGCAGTGCAGTCTCTTCCTGGGTGTAATTGTAGACACCTTTCTCTTACAAAACTAATTTTTGTTATTGTCGAAGTCTCAGCTTGGAGATGAAAGCCCCACTCAGCTGTGTGTGATTCATTCATCATCATCAATAAAGTTTCTGTCACTGGGATTTTATTTTCAGTACTAGCAATTGCGTGCAACAGGAGAGACTCCATCTCAGAGTCCATAAACCAAGCAGTTTTGCAGTATTAAATGAGCAAAAAGTCTGAAACCAGTTCTCTGAGAGGAATCCTGCCCCATGTCTTGCAGTTTTACTAGCCAATCCTTCAGAGACCAGAGATGTCAAACATATTTGACAGCTGTGTGGTGAAAGTTAAATTTTAACAGTAGTTCTTTTCACATGTGAAGTATGAACTATAAGTGGACCAAAAAAAAAAAAAAAAGGAAGAATAGTTTCAGCGTCCAACAAATACAGGGAAGACAACACATGCCAAAAATCATCAAATTTCAGGGAAAAAATTTTTTAAAAAAAAACAACTTACAAATTAAAAGAAAATGTGGGAAGTCAGACTGATTCTATCAAGATGGTCATAACTATGGCACAGACCTACAAGGTCACATTGATCAAGTTCCCAAGAAGGCTGATGGTCTAAAACACATGCAAAGCAAAACAGATTGTAGCAGTAAGGGGGGGGAAAGTATTTTCCCGCGTATAATCTGAATGCAAAGTGCTGGAATTTCCATGAATGTCTGGATTGTAACAGTGCACAGATTATGCTTGTAATCCACTTAAGTCTCTTATGGTGAGTGAAAATAAAGCCTTTTTCTTGTTTTCTTTTTTTTCAATTTGGAACTGTAGTGACTAACTGCAGATACTGGATTCAAACATAGCATTCAACTGATTGAAAAGCTCCACTGGTCTAACAGGCAAATGTCTCCTATTATCTTCTCCTTCCATTGTAGCTTTCAGCTACATTTTTGTCGGGTTTTTTTTGTCCTGCCTAATTGTATTCCTGGAATTCAAGGGGTAGCCAGTGTCTTTCTTGCAAATAATGCAACTTACACTAGGCTAGATGGCCAACTTTTAGATTGATAATGCAACTGAAAACTTGTTGAAGATTGAGAAAGTCATTAGCCAGTCATTACATCTCAATTAATAGCAGGTTTTCTCTTCTGATGGCAAGATAACTGATTAAAGCCCTGAAATACACCCTAGAAAGCCTATCTATCTATTTGGTGCCTAATTTGCTTCTGTCTCTCTCTAGCAAGAATCCCAGAGTAGCTGGAGTAGCAGTAGGTAGAATACCAAATAGCTGTTCTGTGTTGAAGGATTCCTGTTAGCAGTCCAGGCCATTAAAGCAGTTCAGAACAGGAATGAAGTGTTCGATTGCCACATTGAAGATGAATCCTATTAGCAGTTTAATGCAGATGTAAGCCTAGAGAACAGATTCATTTCAAACTAGTTAAACAGTAAGTAAAGCTTCAATGATTTCGTTTACCTAGAACAGTTCCTCTCTGCAGGAGTCACAGTGGGATGTGGAAGAAAAAGCCCTGCATGTGAAGAGGTATTTGCATCAGGAAGTTCCAGTAAGAAACTGCTGAATGACAAGAAGGATTTGCATTAAAAAAAAAAAAAAAGTCTTAGGAGGAAGGAAAAAACCTTAGACACTAATTTCCTCTTTAGGTTAATAGTGGTGATAAAATGGCAAATGAGTGCGCTGTGTTATCTTACTGTATCTGTTGGCTGTCGGTACTGCTTGCAGAAGAGCAGGGGCTGGCTCCTGGGGAATGCAGTTAGATTGTGAGAAAGGTTCAAGCCTTGGTTCATAAACATGTCCTGTGTTACCAGTCTCTAGGCCTTGTAAGCAAAGCAAGTAAACACCCAAGGGGATCTGATGTCAGGTTAAGCACCAAATGCTATATTTTTCCCCTACTAAGGCATACGTGATGCTTATCAGCCATTCCTGGAGAAACTGTTGTCGGTATATACTCTAGATGCTTTAGCTTGAGCTCCAGAGATGACAGCTGCAGAGATTCTCATCTCTGATACACAGGAAAACATGGAAAGCTTTTTCTCCTTTCCCCAGATATTATTGTTATCATTCCTTAATGATCACAGTGATGCTTGAAGTCTGAGGGTGGGGGTTTTTATTAACATTAAGTATTTAGTTAAACAGGTTAAGCTCTATCTCAGAGATTGCAAAGTCCAAAATTTAATCAGTAGATGAATCTTTATAGTTAGCAAATGGATCTAGATTTGGAAAACCTTCTGCGAGTTCAGTCCCTGGGTACACATTATTATTTTTCGTAATTAGACCTTACCATATCACTAAGCTTTCTAATGTCACATAAATTGTGTTACCTAAGTTATTAGTCTATTAATGTTATAAGGAACGTTTTTTTCTTCTTAGGAAGAAAAGCAATCATTAAAAAATTGTTCAGTTGGTTGGAGAAATTAAAAAATGCAATTCCTCATCTCTGAAATTGTCTGAGTCCATGTCATGTAGGAAGTCCCACTCCCAGTGCATATTGCTTCCATGATCCAAGCACATGATGGAGTGATGTGCACATCATGCCCCACAGACCCTGGGAGGCAACTGGAGTTAGTCATGCTTCCAAGAGCCACCCTCATCTAGGCCACCAGAAATCAGGACAGCATGGTGCATATGAAATACCCACAGCCTGGCTGTGAAACTCTTTGCACGTGTCGTAGTCTAGAGGCCCCCCAGCCCTGCTGGGAGTGCTGCAATCTCCTTTCTGCTGTGCTACAGCCAAAGCACTGACCTAGTCTGCCTCAGAATGGCAGTACATGTGCTCAAAACTGTTCCCCAATGCAATAGTTCTAGAAAGGATAAGAGCGTATTTACAAGTACATTTTCACCATGATGTCCAAGTAGCATTATTGCATTTTAAAGACCAGAACAAAGAGAGACTGAATGACTGTCTAAAGTCCCCTAGTAGAACCAGTGGTAAATTCAAAACTGAATCTCTGCTTCCGACAGATAGTAAATAGAAAATCAGAGGTGTGTATCCTCAGGATACAGGCTACTGTTTACTCTTCCAGGGTATCAACACTTTTAACATTTCTGCCAGGTATATATATAAAATGGCCATAAATAATCAGAGTAAATGGATTAATTACAAGCTACAATACTGAACTGTGAATTATGGGCATTGGGAATGAAGCACGAAAAGTTCTCTGACAGTTTCACTGTGGGGACAGTAACCTGTAGCAGAAGAGTAGAGTAAATGGCAGAGGAGTTATCTCTTAAATCAGACAGTGTCAATACTGAAAAGATTTTTTGTTAGTTGCATCCAGCTGAGCTGAAGGAAATACTTTTTTTTTCTCAGTGATCAATCTATATTGAATCCCTGGTGCAGTAAGCAGCCATGGAAAGGTTTTGTGGAATTAGTATTATAAATCACACATTCAATCCCTTTGTGAGTGTTGAAAGCATTGTCATTCTTCTAATCACTATATCCTATCTTTGATCCATAACAAATATGCACACCCAGCTCTACTAATCTCCATTATGATTGTAAGGTATCTGTATTTGCCAGTGCCATGCCAGCAGAAATAGTTAACATTTTTCTTCCTCCTAAGATTTTGGGCTTTGTCTTCTTTTTTATTCTCTCCCCATTTAAGNNTATTTTAAAACATATTTATAATGAGAAGATCAGTACAATGACAAAATCACTTGGTCATTTTATGATTCATAGATTTATTTTTAGTATGACATGACTGTAATATTTCCAAGTGTGTGCCATTTTATTATATAGCCCAGGAGAAATTGCGTGAGTTACTTCTGGAAGTCCATCACATATGGCTGTTATTATAGGCACAAGGTCAGAGACATTCCTGGCTTTGAATAAGGCTGTAAGCAATAAACAGAGAAATTACAACTAAACACCTCACGAAGTCTTTTCTGGGATTGGGCCTTTTCTTGCATTAGTTTTAAAATTTGATTATATTTGATCATATCAAAGGTATGTCATATCTCTACTCTCCATTGTCCTTCAGTTAATACAGCAGGTTTCCAGTCGGCCGTTCCAGTCCAGCTCTTTTGCTCTCTTAGGATAACAGCCTGATGGTGAATACATAGGTGTAGATACACACGCGTGTTTGTAGATCTCAGGTTTCACAGCTGAAGACTCAGTTTTGGTGGACATAGCAATCCCACTTAATCACAAGAAAAATCTTCACATCTGTTCAGTTTCTTCAACAAAAAGAAATGCCCCTCAAAGGGCAGGGAGAGTTGTCTGCAGAGGCTGAAGTTCCAGCTGCCTCTAAGGATAATGTTAAGAAAGATTTAAAGGACTTCTGGGAATGGATGGATTGTGGAGCAAATATTCATAGATCCTGAAAAGGGGAAATGGTTTGTTCAATGGGTAATGGCAAAGCCACCTGATGAGCTATGAAATTGTCTGGATAGAAGAGAGGAGTTTTCTCTTTAGGAGGAACTGAAGGAAAGTTCAGATGTTAGATTCCCTCTCAATTATCCCACCTTAACACACAAAAAGAAGTAAACCTGAAACTATATGCATGGCAGAAATACTTAGGCAGCTGCCTTGTTGGCTAGAAAGGGATGGAGAAAGAATGAATTAAATCTGATTCTTACCTTGTTTCACCTGTTGCTGCACAGAGAACTGAACCCAGGTGGTGGCAGAAGGGAAGCCATGTGGCGATCTAAATGACCTTCATGATGTCAGTCCCTTTAAACTACTCACCAGTTTTCAAATTCCCCCTTGAAGTGCTTGAAGCAGCAGCAGAAGCTTAAACCAGCTGCTGGAATGATGAACCATTCTTCAAAATACTGAACATCTTCTTCCCCTGAGGAGTCCTGACATGTTACTAAATCCAGACCTTGTTCTACTTTCCCATAGGCACTAGCTGACTATACTTTTTTATGGATTTTATTATTTTAGGGTGTTATCAGTTGATACTCACATTCTCACATTTCAATGTAAAACTACAGACTATGTTACGTGGGATCTCTGGTCATCCTTTTCCAGGGCAAGCATCATTTTTGCTGTACACAGGTCAGTTATGTCCCCTAATGGAGTAAATGGCCAGTGCTTCTGTATATCTGTGAAAATTCTGCCACACACCCCACAGTAGCTCACTGTCCACGTTAAACCGCTCAAGAAAATGTGCAGTTAATGCAGATTGAATTAATTTATGCTCTAGAAACTGCAAGCTGGATAACACTGTGGAACTGCTCCCTGGGGAGGAGTTTAAATAAGCCAGCCTTTATTTTGTACATTTGATTCTTCAGAGCTGAAGTCACCCAAGAAAGCTATCTAGGATGGATAGTGGTCTCTCCCAATGCTTTTCTGTAAAACTGCAGTAGAGACAGAGACAGAGACAGAGACAGGGAAATGAATAGGTTTTGCAGGTAAAGTAGAAGATAGCAAACAATTTGAAAATATGATGATATGCGCTGAAAGAAAGGTAGCATTCCTTCACTCTTCATCGCTCAAAATTAAAGGTATCAAACCAAATCTACTTTCTGCATAGGAAAGTTAGTTTGCAAAGGAACTGGAGGAGTATATTAAGATGAATATTACGAAGAGCTGATCAGCTCTGAATCTGTTGTCCAATATAGAGATATTGTTTTTTATCAGTAAAGCAGATGTTCCCAAAGAGAACTCATTGCAGGTTTTAGAGAAACAAGGCTCTGGGAGAGTAGAAATACCTTTGATTCAAGCAGCAGATATTGTTGGGGCCGGGGTGGCAGATTTTGGTCCATTAAGTTATCGGGGCACCTTTAACAAAGAAATAATTCTAGAATTCATGCATAGATGCCTCTCCTATCAAGTGTTGTTTCTTATACTCGTTTATTTAGATTAGCTGCACTCACTGCCTTAGTTTGCTTTCTTTGCTTCCTGCAAAAATGTGTATGTATCCTGAAACATCATTTTTGGAATTTGGGTGAGATTCTACAAAGTGGGTGCCATCTAAGTATTTGTGTTTATCTCTGTGCATAATCATATTCCCATCTCTTCTGATACTGTTTCTTCCATGCCATAGTACTGTGGCTACTTCAAAACAAAACACTCCTTAAAACAAAATAAACCAACAAAGATTTTCAAAAATATATCAAGTAATTGAACAAAAACAGACACACTGATTGAAATACACACAGAAGCGTTTACATTTGTGTATCAGTATATCATAACATAAATAAAACAAACTAAAACTGAAATAAATACCTACATGGCTGCTCTTGAAATAAATGATAATTTTCAAGTGCATTTATACTTGCATAAAGCAAAACACTTGGTCAATCACATGCTGAAGTGTGGGCATCCCGCCAGCTAGAGTTCTGAAAGCAGCATACATACATCTAACCATATTAGCAAAAATAAACTGGTTGTTTATGATGGGTAATGATTTACCTAGTTAAGAACTCTTTTGTTACACTATAGAAAAAAAAAAACGAAACAACAGAAAACAGAGGCTTCTTTAATCTCATCACTGTAACCATCAGATATCAACATTCATAATTTTTCAGTTTGTTATTTGTTTCTCTTTCTCCTTTAATTGGTCTGATACATGAGTATTTTTCAGATGGGTGGGATATTTGTTATGTTGCTCAAGTCTTATGATATCAACTCTGCAGGATGCCTAGAAAATGAAATGCAATGAATTGCACTGAAATTAAAATAANCGAGGGCGCCGCCGCGGCAGGACTGGGCCTCGGAGGGGCCGCGCTCCCGCGGGCAGCCGGGCGGCACTGCCCGGGTCCCGGAGCCCCTGCGCCGGGCGGCGGCGGCTGAGGGGGCTGGATACCCGCGGCCGAGGGCCCGGCAGCGGGCAGATAGGGGCCGGCCGAGAGGGGTAAGACGTCCGGCCCTCCCTGGCGTGGATGATGCGGCGGAGAGGGCACGCCTAGTCCGCCCAGGAGAACCAGACCACGGGTTCTGGGGAGGAAGAGGTGCTGTGGGAAAAGGGGGTGCCCCACCCCTACCTTGGGTCGGTCGGAGGAAGGAGGCCACTTGATCGTCACGGTCGGAGATATGAAGAGTACTTTCACTCAGCAAAAGCTCAGAAGCAAAGGTTGACCCCATGCAGTGCCCTCATCTGCCTGGGCCCTGCTCCCCAGCGAGAGGAGGTTGAAAAGACACCTTCTCGCCCGTGAGCTCAGGGGGCAGGGGCGCGAGAGCGACCGCCCCGACGGGGGCTCCTCCGGGCGTGTCTGAGGGGACCCCCACGGGCTCTTCTAAATGAGAACTCAGCCACAGGAGCACAGAACCGGGGCTCCTGTGCCTGTGCGAGGGGCGGAGGGAGGGAAGGATAACAGCCCCCCGACTCGGACACCTTCTCTCTGGGCTCCCCCCGGAAGGAAAGGCGCTACCGGCAGTCACCGACCGCTGCTCCCGGAGCACCCAAGATCCTCCCCGTCCAAAGCACCCGGCTCTGGGCACAGGCACGTTCCCAGACGGTTACTGTTTGCCCGCTTGAATGGGGAAGGATGGAAACAGACGGGAAGAGAGATTTCCCATTGTAGGGAGAAGGTGGGGGAGGCTGACAGGGTCCCACGGTGTTTTCGGCGACCCGCTGCACAGACTTAGGCCAGTCTGGAAAGCCGGGTATGAGGAACACACTGTCGGAGACAGAACCGGGCAAGCGAAAAGAAGGCTGCGCAGTGTAGAGCAGGGAAGGCATACTGGTGCGGAGATAACCTCACAGCCCCTTCCCGAGCTAAACGCGTGGCCCGCGCAAGCACTGCCGAGAGATTCTCGTCCGGAAGACGAAGGTATTTGGGTAAAATCGAGTTAGACCCTGCAAGTCAAACCGAAGGGCCGGCAGACGCTGCTGCCGCCAGGGGAAACTTAGACCGGAACGAACTGAAACAGCGCTCCGCGTTAAAATTAAAGCTCCCGCCGCTTGCATCGGCGGCCCGGCCCACGCGTGGGAGAGAGCCTGCGGGCGGCGCTCCCGGGCGGCGCTGGGCGGCGGGCACCGATGAGCTCCCGGGCCGTGGCCGCTCCCCGCGGGGGCAGCGCCGTGCCGGGGCCAGCTCCGGTCCCCGAGGCGCTGCCGGAAGCCCCTTCCCAGGGGCGAGGCCACTCGGCCCGGCCAGACAGCGGCGAGATTCCCAAAACCCACCCTTGCTGAGTGGTCTTTGCGGGGCCCATCTCTTCCTAGCAGCGCTGGTAACAAAGTCTCCCCTGGAAGTCCTGCGCCCGCTCCACACACGCATATTTCCGTATTTTTTAGGTCAGGTTTTATATTCACACCCTTGGCAGTGCACACTTGTGGAGCCGAGAGCTGAGACCCTGATCTCATCTAGCCGGGTAAAGCACAGCTCACCTCAGCCTGCACTTTTCTCCAGGTTTCACTAACAGCTCGCCCCGAAAATAATTTAAAATAAAAATATATACTTATTTTTTTAAATGTGTGTAGGAAGTGGTGCTACTCTAATCAGAGCTGGGGGAAGGCGCTGTGTAATTGCGGCCGGTGCTACTGTCCTGACTCCTGAAAAAACGCATCAGGCTAGGCGCGACTGGAGAGCTCCTGGCTACTAGACAGCGTCCCGCATCCTAGAAGACTGCTTCTCTGCTGAGCCTGCTGCAAAGGATACTGAAAAATCCCGCTGGACTCGCAGAGCATCCTACACAAGGCTTCACTACATAAACGCGCAAGTGCAAGGCAAGGGCAACTACCGAAATACCCGCTTTTTCCTGTGGCCGTGGGCAGAGGCGTCCTGACCCTCTTCTTGACTCAAGAGAGGATTTTCTCCACCAGGGCTGCAACACAGCAACCGGGCTGAAGAGAATTTCCAGCAGCGGCTGGCTCTGACTGGGGCTTGCTGATTATACATCAAGTCGAGAGGCTCTAAGCAGATGAAGAGAGGATCCTGCTTATGCTCTCACCTCTGGGAGCAATCTCAGGAGGCAGCTGAGCCCGCAGCCGGACAACAGGAGGCGCTGAGGCTTTGCACAACCCCTGGCTCCCCTCCCCTCCCGGGCAGCGGGCATCCCAGCCGGGGCGGCCCGGGGGCGGCCGGCCCAGAGAGAGGCTTTGCCAGCTCCACGTTTGCTCCGCCCGGTGAAACGCCTCTGTGGTTCGTAGCAGCGTCCGATGAGCGCGGCCGGCTTTGTGCCTGCCCTTTTTTCCAGGTACGGAGTGACCCAGCCTGGGCTGCCCGGCGTCCCTTCGGATGTTGCTCCCGCGGGGCTGGGCTCTGGAAAGCGAGGCAGCACCGCCCCGAGGTCACCCGGGGGGGGCTGCCGGCAGCGGGGTCGCTGGGGCAGCTGCACTCCTGCCAGCATCCCCGCATGAGGCCGTGCTTCTAAGGGGAAATCATACTCCGTAGACCTCAAATACTGAAATGAACACGCTACCACTGAAGGGTCTCTGTTTTCAGACATTTTCACCACTTCTGTTAGGAAAAGAGGGAGGGTGCATACATGGAGACCGCAATTTTAATATTTCTTAGGTATTCCAGTGGGGTTTGTCCCAATTTTCATGGGTGTAGTTTGATCGTTTGAGAAAGCAGGGGTTTAACCCAGTGCTTTTATATATTATATTTCCTTCAAGACATATTTTCATATGTTGTTCTCCTCTGCTGATTCTAGAATTTTGTTTGTTTCAAGGATTTGACTTAATTCTCTTGCCAGATTTTAAAAAAAGGATGAAGACAGAAAGAACAAAGAAAGGGGTAACAGAAAATGTATTTAGAGAACAAGTTAAAACATATTTGTCGAGGCAGAGATATGCTATATCTCGTCATTTGAATCCTGTGTCTGTATAAGAAACTTTAAAGTCCTGTTTGAGAGGGTGACATTTCCACACATAACTCGAGAACAAATCACTGTGGAAGCAACTGTGGTCATGCTGAAATAAACACATCAAGCTGAAATTCAAACCCAGATGTGTATTATAGTTTGTGTGGTATGATATGCAAGCCATTTTCAAAATCCCAAGAAGCTTTTTTCCCCCTTCAAATTCCCACTGTTGGAAAAGTTGTTTGGGGTTGGAGGGGGTGTTAGTTGCTGGTTGGTGATGTAGCTTTTTGGGGGGGCTGACACTTTTGATTTTTGTTTTCTCCTATGAGGTGATAAAAGTTCTAGTAGCTAGGTGGGAATGAACTCACAAGGGATAGGATACAGAACCCCAGGAAAAGTCTGTGGTGTTGACACAGGCTCGAAGAGCCGGACAGGGCAGAAATGTTTGATCCGTCTGCAAAGACTGAGAAATTCCCTCCATAATAATAAAAATCTTTGTCCAATGTCAGTTTGTTTTATCGGTGTTTTTTACCTTTTACCAGCCAGTGTAGATTCCTCCTCCCCTCTTCGTTGTGAGAAATCAGGTCAATAAGCAAGAAGTTGGAAATGAGATACCCGCTACCTATTATTGCTGCTCCTGGGTGTTTGGCATCAGAGGAAGCTTCCAAATGAGCCTTCTGGGCTGAACGCTTTCACGGTTAAGATATAAAATGTTTCTAGTGACTCACCTGATGTTTGCCAAGTGGAGGTTAATATCAGTGGATCCGCATTCAGGCCTCCGTCCCTGTTTGGTGGAAGCCTGTAGTATTATGTCTCGGCACCGTGACTCACATGGTTTCTGAACATAAGGTACCCGAAAAAGCAATACCATTACCACCATCTATATAGGACGGCACCCCGTTTGAAGGGCTAGTTTAGTCCGGAGGAAGAGGGGGGTGGGGTGGGGTG
>VZRR01005022.1:459777-476728 GCA_013398015.1 Oreocharis arfaki | reverse complement strand
ACCTCCTCTCCCCCGATCCCTCCTAGCATTTGTCCTTTCCCCCTGAAAGGGTGGTCGTGCCCGTCCCTCGTCCCATCCCGTCCCGCCCCCCGCCCCCCTCTCTCCCCCTCTCCCACCTCTGTCTCTCCTTCTGTCCCCACAAGCTTAAACCAATTACGCAGCTTTGCAAATAAAGTGCCGCCCCGGGGGGAGTTGCAGGCGAGGGGGACTGCCTTGTTTGCAGGTGCATCTCCGGCTTTGTAGGTGCGAACGCCTTTGTGCGGCGGACAAATGGGGAGAGGAGGAGGAGGAGGTGGGTACTTCTGCGACGTAAGATCCACATCAGCTCAACTCCACTCACATCCCAGCCGCACTTCCTCACTTTCTCAACTGTCTCGCCCCACACTGCTCCCTGCCTTCTTTTTGGCTGGTTATAGAGCAGAATTTAGCACCCCCCGCCCCTCCTGAGAGCTGGCTTCCTGCTAGGTAGGGCTTTCGGGCTCTTTTCCTGCTGCCCGTCGCTCGCTTGCAAGAAGGCTGGATGGTTACACCGGGCAGGTTGGCTCCATAATGTTAGGGACTGTGAAAATGGAAGGGCATGAAACCAGCGACTGGAACAGCTACTACGCCGACACTCAGGAGGTGAGTAAATCCCAGGGTCTGGCTTCGCTGCTGCCCCTGTGCAGGGCAGGGGAGGACCTGGGGGTGGCTAGGGGTCTGGAGGGGGCAGCAATCGGAGGAATCGGTTTGCAGTCCAGACCCTGCCAACGCAAACGTACCTCCCCCTCCCTCCGGCGCCGAAACTGGCTAGGCTTCCCCAAGGAAAACACAGCTTCCAGGAGCCCTGGAGGCGTTTGGGGAAGACACGGGGCGGCTGCGAGCCCGCCAGGAGGGCCGGGGGGCCGGGGGCAGACCTTGATCTCATCTAAGAGGCGTAATCTTCTCTCGCGGCGCGCACAAAAGCACCCCGTAAACTCTTGGCTCGGGGCAGACGACTCGCCGCGCCGCCGGCACCCGACTCCTTCCCGGCAGATGGCAGGGGCCAAGGGAGACGGACGCCAGCGCGTCCTGGTCGGAGGCAGCGCCTTCCCCGAGCTTCTCGGCCGGACCTCCGGCCTCGCTACTCGCCACGACCGGGCCCTCACCTGTTAAAGCCGGGGGAAAGGAAAGGAGGGGGAAAACCAGCCGTTTGTCCGTACTTTGCGGACGGGCTGCCTGCGGCGTGCGCTGCTGTCGCGGGCCGGCTGGCGGCGCTGCCGAGATCCGGGCCGGGAGGGGGCCCGCAGCCGGACCCTCCGTCCCCCACCCGGACCCGGTCCGGACCGCGGCACTCCGGAGGCGCTTCCGCCCCCCTGTTTGACAGCGCCGTGCATAAGGAGGAGGAGAACCGGCCCAAGCGCCCGCAACTGCGACGGAGGAGAGGGCCACGGCAGCGCTCGGAGCCTTCCCCGCGGCGCGCCTCGGCCCTGTGGGGCCTGGGGTCCGCGCTGCGCCGCTGAGCCTCTGCAACGGGGGTCCCGGGAGAAGCCAGCGCCCGGCAGCACGGCCAGCAGCACGGCGGATTCCCGCCCGGGAAGGAGCCGTTTTGAGGAAGTGCGGCAGCGAGGCAGCACCTGGGTGTGCGCACCCGGGCATTGCATCAGCACACCCGGACACACGGCTCCATAGTCCCCACACCTCGTCCCGCACCCGGAGCTGGCACACGCGCCCATAGGGCCAAGCGGACACGGGCAGATACGTGTCACCCGGCTGGCATCTCCTTTAATAAAGGAAAGTCGGCTAAGGGCAAATAAGGGTCATCCCAATTATGTGCTGTTACCAGACTCATTTTTCCTCGCTATACTCATTGTCCACAAACATAAAGTTAAGCGAACTTCGCTTTTGCTATTTTTTAAAACGTCAACCTTTTCTCATCTCTTGCCATTTAATTTGAAGCATGAATGCAACGTGGGAAACGCAACTGCGTTCTACCATCTCAAATAATTGATGTGACCCTCTGAATTAAAAGTGCGTTTATAAGTTAGTGAAATTTGTGGGGATCGGAAATTAATTTTATATATTTAACCGTTGCTTAAACCTCCCTTTTAAGCCATATTAGCCGTAGTTCGAGTAAACGGGGAACGTCTTTCTCTCTCCTCTTAAATAAGATGCCATACTAGAAAGCACAATTTCAGGCTCTCCTGCTCTGCCTTTTTTTAGAGTTGTGTTGTGCGGTAGGGTGCTACAATTTTTTCCACGTCATGTAATTGTAGAAAATCTCGGAGACAAAAAGTTCAGGCTTTTCAGACTTTGGGAAAGTTTGGGTGTTTGATTGGTTGGTTGGGTTGTTTATGTTGGTTTTTTTTTTTTTTTAACTTTAATTTAAAGACTGTTTCGATAGAAAATGTAGACAAGGGGGAAGCATTCCGCAGACAAAACAGGCCGACATGACCTGTTTGGTTTGGATGAGGGTTTTAAAAATTATTTTGCAACAAAACATGATTGCATCTTGTATGTTTCTTAGAAAATAAATTTAAATTAGTGCGGGAAGGGAGAGATGCGTGAGATTTTTCTCAGAAAATACAAGCAGTCTTTCTCCTCGGTGCAAACACTCTACCCCCACCAATTTCAATACTCTGACGAGTTTAAGTATTTAACTAGGGAGACAAGACACAAAAACAACAAAATACGGGAGTGCGCCGGGAGAACACCTCCTCCCGGGGCAGTCTGAGCCCACAGCCCGGCTCCGCGAAGGTGCGGAGCGGCTGCGGGAAGATGGTCGGTCCGCGCGCCCCGCTGATCCCGGTGCAGCCCGCGCAAGCTGCGACACGCCAGTAAACCGGGAGCGCGTCCGAAGAGGGCACCCCCTCTCCGTGTCTATTTATAAATGTATATAAATACGAAATAGACCTTTTCATGGCAACAGCTGCCTTTCCGTGCGGCTTTGGGGAAGCTTTTTCCCTGGTGTCGGGGAAGCGGCCGGCGTCCGGCAGCAGGACATTTGCACGGCTGGCTGGGCCAGGAGGGCGGATCCGGCTCCTGCGAGGTCCTGACACACCTCTCTCCCCTCTAACTCCGTCTCTTTGTCTCGCTGCCCTAGGCCTATTCCTCGGTGCCCGTGAGCAACATGAATTCGGGGCTGGGCTCCATGAACACCATGAACACCTACATGACCATGAACACCATGACGACAAGCGGCAACATGACCTCCAGCTCCTTCAACATGTCCTACGCCAACACGGGGCTGGGGGCTGGGCTGAGTCCCGGCGCCGTGGCGGGCATGCCGGCAGGCTCGGCGGGGCCCGTGAACGGCATGCCGGCCGGCGTGGCCGCCATGGGCACGGCGCTGAGCCCCGGCGGCATCAACGCCATGTCTGCCCAGCCGGCCCCCATGAACGGGCTGAGCCCCTACGGCGGCATGAACCCTTGCATGAGCCCCATGGCCTACACCCAGTCCAATCTCGGCAGGACAAGGGACGCTAAGTCCTTCAAGCGGACCTACCCCCACGCCAAGCCGCCCTACTCTTACATCTCCCTCATCACCATGGCCATCCAGCAGGCACCCAGCAAGATGCTGACGCTGAGTGAGATTTACCAGTGGATCATGGACCTTTTCCCCTACTACCGGCAGAATCAGCAGCGCTGGCAGAACAGCATCCGCCACTCGCTCTCTTTCAATGACTGTTTCGTCAAGGTGGCCCGCTCCCCCGACAAGCCCGGCAAGGGCTCCTATTGGACCCTGCACCCCGACTCCGGCAACATGTTTGAAAATGGCTGCTACCTCCGCCGGCAAAAGCGCTTCAAGTGCGAGAAGCCGGCGAACAGTAAAGCCACTCAGGAGGGCAGGAAAGATCAGGCCGGGGCCTCTAGTTCAAGCTCCAACTCCCCCCTGCACAGAGGCCATAACAAACCTGCGCAGCTGGACACCGCCACCTCTCTCTCCAGCTCCAACCCGTCCACCAGCCCGCAGTCTATGGACCACAGTGGATCAAACACGGAGCTAAAGACGTCGGCCTCGGCCGCCTCCTCCACCATCAGCTCTGTACCCACCTTGGCCTCCGTCCCACACCCTCCTCACTCCTTAGCCCACGAACCTCAGCTCCACCTCAAGGGTGATCCCCACTACTCCTTCAACCACCCGTTTTCCATCAACAACCTCATGTCCTCCTCGGAGCAGCAGCACAAGCTGGACTTCAAAGCCTACGAGCAGGCGCTGCAATATTCCTCCTACGGGGCCAGCATCCCCGGCGGGCTGCCCCTGGGCAGCGCCTCCATGGCTGGCCGGAGCAGCATCGAGCCCTCGGCCCTAGAGCCCTCCTACTACCAAGGTGTGTATTCCAGACCCGTGCTAAACACTTCCTAGCTGTGCAACCCCCGCCGCCGGGGCCGAGACCCCTCCTCCCCTTCCTGGCTTCTCTCCTCGCTTTCCCTGAGACAAACCAAGGTGTTTCCGCACGCTGCGTGCAAAGGACTGTTACTTTTTAATTGTCTCTCAACGCGTTGTGTGTTGTTATGATCCACCACGACCTCCTGCAAAGCCGGCCGCGTCCCGCTTGTACATACCCCCTCCGGCCCCTGCCGCCCAACCCCTCTCCCCGGAGACCTCCCCAGCCTATGCAGGGTGTTATTAAAAAGAAGAAAAAAAATGTTGAGCTTGTAAACTACTTGTTTGTGCTTTCCGCCCCCTCGTCTCCCTCCCTTATGTGTGCTATAATCTCATGTAAGTTTACAGGTATGTGGCAATACTTTAACAATACGGAGATGAAGAAGAGAGTAGACATTTAAGACTTTTTTTTAATTAAAAAGGCTTTGAAGGACAATACTGCTGTGAAGTAGCAAAACACTAAGAGAATCTCTAAGCAACAAGGGGACTATTTACTTTCTCGGATCATCCTTTTGATACTTGCAAAACAAACCTTCGGCTACTACAACCCGCATAAACCCAGATGCTGCGGGCCGGATCCTGCACTCCCGAGGGGGCCAACTGGAGCTTTGGAGTGCAGGATGCGACCCTTATCTTCTTCCAAGTGTTACCTGTTTTGGGATGTAATATAAAGTTACAAGAGGTCACAGCCAGTTGGATTTTTTTTCCTTCCCATCTGTTACTGAAGATTCATCAGGAACTCTCATCAACATGTGGATGACATACTTATTTAATTTAAGTGTCTTCATTGTGTACCAGCTAGAACTGTGTATCTATAACCAGGTTATTTTCCCCCTCCCCTAGGAAGCATTGACTATTACACTGATGCAAGGAAAAGACGACAGCTCTGTCTCTCCCCTCTTTTCAAACTTGTCTAATTTTTTTTTTTTGTGGCCGTTTAATTATCGCCATCGTTAGCTTATTTCATCCAGTGTTATTGCACTTTCCACAGTTTTACACGGTGTTAGCATAGCCAGACGGGTTTTATTATTATTCCTGTTCGCTGTTTCAATGTTCTTAATTTATTGCATGGTTTATATTGTTTTCTTTCTTTACAGCTGGAGATTGCTTTAAATGACCGTAAAAAAATAATTACACTTGAATTTAAGAAATTTTGTTAATTTTATAAATGTGATTGTAATTGAAAAAATATTTTGATTTAAAACGATAACTGAGAATTTAATGCGTGAAGTATGTTTTTGATCATTTGCAGTTAAGGACTTTAAATAAATCAAATGTTATCAATTAAATACTTCTGCTATTTTCTTACAAAATTTCTGAGGCGGGTTACGGAGGACGCAGCCATGTGCAAGAAAATCAAAACGTAGTGCTTAGGTGTGTATGTGAAGAGGAAAGATTTGCACGGCCAGGTTTGAGCAGAGGGAAGGCTGGGGACGCGCCCGCAGGGTGTGCTTGTGGGGCGCTGCGATGCCACCGGCCTGTGAGGCTGGGTGTGTAGTGGTGTCCTTTTTTGTTTTTTGGTTTGTTGTTGTTTTTTTTTTTTCCCCCGATTCTCGGTGCTGGGATATGTTGAGGGATGGCAGCAAAAAGCCACCCGAGTCGATGCAACCTTCTCGGTGTTTTGCCGCCAGGGCTGCCGGGGCGGCGGCAGCCAGACTCGGCGTTTCCCCGCCGGCCGGGACGACGCCCACGGGGAGCATCCCTAGGGCAGCTTCACGCCGCTCCGGGCCGCTGGAAAGGCCCAGATTCCGCTTTCCGTTCTGGCTCGGAACCATACGTCGGAACGACACCAGCAGCCGCGCTGGAGAGCTCTGGTCCCCGGCAATGCACGTTGTCGGGGGAGGGGAGTTTAAGTGTGAACTGATTTCGCTGTGCCGAGCCCTGTTCGTGCGCGGCCGCCAGATAACAGAACTGTGTAATTCTCGTAATTATCACGTAATTGCTCCCTGACGGGTTAGGGACAGCGGCGGCAAACTAAATCAAGGTTCGATTTAGAAAAGAAAAGCCAAGCCAGCGTCCCAGAAATCTCACCACATTCCTCCAGCGAAAAACGGGACAAAAAAAGAGTCTTGGGAGAGCCCCTCTGCTTTGCGAGTGTGGCCGGATCAGCAGTGATCCGGATCGGAGATGCGCGCAGGGCCCTCCGGGCGACACGGAGCTGTCTCCCGCGTCCTGCTGTGCGGGTACTCTTGGTCGGGCGGGCATTTCCTGCAGCCCCCCCTTCCCCCCCCCGGTTGCCGCATGCGGGTCCTGCAGCGCGGAGGAGGGGGTTCTGTCCCTGTCGCCGTGTGCGGGCGGTTACCCCGTGGCCCGACTGTGTGGCACCTTCGCTTCTAAATGTCCCGAAATAGCAAACATCAACAGACCTCCCCCAGCCAGGGGCAGCTCGGGGCTGCTCGGCACCGGGTCTGGGCAGGCGGATCCTATTTAAAGCCCCGCTTCTTCTGCCGAAAAGAGGCTCGTGAGAATCGAGAGAGGATGAAGCCAGTTTTCAGCAGGACTTCACTTATCTCCCACAGACTAGTCTATAGAGAATATGCCATTGCAGAGTAGAGACATTGATTTAATGCCTTGGGCTTATACACGGAAAATATCAATCGACCGACAGCGATAAGGCAGCAAGTTTCACATATCAGCTGAGAAGCACAGGCCGTGTGTAATGGAAATATTTGGGGCGTGGGTAATAAAAAGGTTTAAGCGGACCGTCGCGGCTCCAAACCTCTCAGAGATAAGGAGCGGAGCCTGTCACGGATGCAGCGTGTGCCCTTTCGCCACTCGCCATCAAGATTATATTCCTCCCCTTTCTTCTCGTAGGCAAATGGTGTCTGCGGTGGGCAATGAGCCACTGACAAGACAGGGATGCAGCTCATGTTAAAAACGCGGGTCCCCGGCGCAAAGCACGCAGCATTCTGTGATAAGTCTAAGGCTTGGAAATCAACAGCAGGGCGAAGAGTCCCGTTTTCCGTTCTGCTCCTAGCTGCCCTGCTGCCGCTGCATTCATCCTGTGCTCAAGGAACCCCCCAGCCAGAGTGCAAAAATAAGCTAAAAATGGGCTCCACAAGAAGAGGGTGCCTCCCCCCGCCCCTCCATGTGTAGAGAGGAGTTTGCAAGCATTTCCTTCCAGCCGGACCGGTCTCTCTGTGCTAGAAGGGAAGGAGCTGGCGGGTGCGGGGCTTTTGCCCCTGTCAGAGATAGTGTCTCATCCCGGCGCCCGGGACAGAGGCAAAGCGAGAGTCCGCCAGGCTTCAGGTTCCAGGCTCCGACCGACACCTCAGTTTATAGGGGGAGCTTCGTCTTTTCCTGCTCGGCAATAACCTCCGACCGGCCACGTGCGAGGGAGCGAAAACGGCTCATTTGGCGTCATTAAATACAAGCGGGGAGTAAATCGGGGCAGAGGGGGAATATCTGTAAAGATTTACGCGGAGTTTGGGCGGTGAGGAGGCCCCCGGCCCGGGACGAGGGGGAGATGCTGGGTGTGCAGGCGGCGCAGGGGCTCTCGAGGCGACGTGGTGGGGACCCTGCAGCCGCGGGAGAGGGGACGCGGAAGGTTCCCCTGGCGCAGCGGAGCTCTCCTCTGCCGAGGGGTCCGGCAGTCCTGCACGATGGAGCCCCCGCCCGTGGCACCTCCTCGGAGCACCTGCGAGCAGCATCTGCCCCTCGCAGAAGGGAAGAGTCGGTGGAATAAAAGCAACTTCAGCTGCCCAAGTCAGGTGGGAGAAATAAAATCACAAGTAACTGCTGGGTTGTTTCCTGAGTACGAATGGACAACACTGACATCTACATCTGCAAACAATCGGAGGACATACATTATTTGGAAGGAATTAATTTGAAATGTTCGGGACTACAGAAAGACGAGAAAGAAAAAAAATTGCCGGGCAGTTTTTCATTTGAATCCTATTAGTGTCAATAAAATATAAGTAAATCGTAAAAGAACGGCGCAAGAGAACACTTCAGCCACTGGCATAGCTTCAAAAATTGTTTTCAAATGTGTTGAGTAGGTATTGAAATTGGTCCGTCAGCATAAACACGAAATAAATTATTTCCCTTGCTGTAACGCCAACTCGTCTTTAGAAGAGCAATTGTTTTGGTTTTAATTTTACAGTAATATTATAGATAAAACACTGGATTGTGATAACAGTGCACTTTGTATGATTTCTTTTCTGTTTTGATAAAACGGTATCTAGGCATATATGTGTGAGCATATGTGATTAATCACTCTGAAAAGAACATTTTTAAATCAGAGACTTCATAAATAAATAGATTTCGTGTGCATTTTTGTGATAAATTTAATTCGTGAAGAAGCAAATTATCCTCATACAAACATGGGATATGAAGTTCTCTCTGGAGGAATACAGGTGCGTATATTGTATATATTAACATACATATAATTAATATGTATTTGTTTCCAGGGGAGACAAGTGGAAATATACATAACACACAATGACCAGTCAAAAATCACACCACAATAGTGCACAGAGTGTGACCGGAGTACAGAATGTACACATAAGTCCCCGCAAAACTCCCACGCTGCAATATTATTTAGGAAATATGGGAGAATGGTTAATGGCTAAAATCAAAATGCAATTTCTTTGATTATTTACTTATCAAGGGTCGTGCAGCAAAATGGTTCTTTTTTCCTTCTTCTTCTTAATGCGAAGCCAAGCTTCCAAGCTCTTAGCAAAGGCAGAGTAATAATGTTTTTAAAATAGTTTGTACACTTTCTGCAATTTGTCGTTTCGAAAAGTCTATTTCAGCGGGAGAAAATAATTGGGGAGAGAGAAGAGTGGAAAACGGGAGGCGATAAGAAGAAAACCTGCCTTTGTTCTCTCTGGTTATTTTCTAATAATTATTCTGACCATTGTGACAAAGTAGCAGTTAAAGATAGATTAGCGTAAATAACGTCGCATTTCACTTGCAAACCGTGCAACTTTCTGGCCCAAGCCTTGCCATGGTGTTTGTTTCTCCTCTTCACCTCAAACAGAAACTCATTGAGATTTCAGATCTTTGAACTTTGGACAGATCAAACTGCCAGCGCTCACCTTTGTCTCCACTCATTAGGATTTAAAGCATATGTAGCCTCATGGCAGAATCCATTTATCTCTACAAGGGGAAAAAGATGCGATGTCCTCTCTTTCCCCCACCCTAAAACTCCTACATTTAGTTGAATTCATAGAAAGGATCATTTTCCGGAATGGCTCCTCTGCTGCGGTAGCATTGCTCCAATGGGCTTTGCTCAGGCGAGTTACTTAGGGGAAGTTCGTCGTTGTTTTGCTATTACTGTTGTTCAATTGGTAATCTAATTTTTCCCATGAAATATTCCTACACCTGCTCGTTATTCCAAGGGTGAACTACCAGCAGACAGGGTATTATTATTATTATTATTATTATTATTATTATTATTATTATTATTATTATTATTATGGCCAGCAGGCGGAACAAGCACTGAACCGGAGCGCTGCTGTGTTCCCCCCTGCCCTGCGCTCGCCCAGGCTGCCTCTCCGCAGCGGGGGAAGCTCTGAAGCGCCGCGGAGGCGACAGGGGAGCGGGCAGGACGGGACCCCGGTGTGCGCGGGGTGCGGATGCCACTGACCTCCCTGCCCGTCAGGGTCTCCCGCCCGGTGTCGGTAGCCCAAGCCTTCCCCAGCGGACGGCGTTGCCCTCCTTTGAGCTCAGTTCAGGATTCGGGACCTCCGTCCTTCGCCTACACTGAGTCGCCCGAGGGAATAGAAGGAGGTGGGGGTCTCCAGGTGGACATGTTTCGGGCGGCCGCATTTCTGCTTCCGAAATCGGGCCCGTTCATACACCACTTGGCAGTGAAATAGTGCCGAGTCCGCCGTCGTCCGGTAGAAAAGCCACCTCCATCATCTGGAGCAGGAGCACCCCCTTCACGGTCGGGTCGCCCCTTGGCCATGAGCGGTCAGGCGGAGGTGCCCTGTGCCCCTGGGGCTGGTACCCGCTTCGGTGAAGGAGGGGCTCCGGGAGCTGCCCCGCGCCGCTGATAGTGGGACCCGCGTGATTCCACTCCCCGCCGGACTATCAGAGCACGGAGGTGCAGGCGTGCTCCCGGGGACTCTCGTCTCGCTCCGAGCCTGCCCGGGCACCGAGGCGCAGGGCTGCCTGCCCCGAGAGTGGGACCTGGCTCTATCCAGCAACCATGTCTGCGGCAAACACCGCCTTAAGTGCCCGATACCTCTAAGTGCTCCCTAATAATCTACATTTGCCATCTACTGCTCAGTAGCCGAAATATATTTTCCCCTTTATTCTTTCTATTTCCCGAGCCTGCCCGGCGGGTTGCTAACACTTATTTCCTCCGCTTATGACCGACAGAAAATGTAAACATGTTGGTAACTAGGAGGTGGGCCTCATTCTGCAAACCGGGATCTCTCCATAGTGACTCTCAGTAATGACCTCTTTAGCATAATAAAGCCCTGGGGGCGGGGAATCTTTGAACTGCGGGGCAGGAGATCGGAATAAGAGCATGTCTGAACTTATTCAAATGTATGCAACAAGTTTTCTAGTTCTAAGGTTATCTGATGTGAACAACAGACGTTTTACCTCTTCTTGTTTTTCCTTGCCTGGTTGCTTTATCTAAGGAAGTACTTTACAAACTTCAGGTATGTCATTAACTTACATGAAATGGAAAGGGAATAACACCGAGTGACAAAACCAAGTCCCGACCCCACATTTAGTCGGAAAAAACCCAAACACAAACTCACACTCCCCGCAAACTAATAATAAAGACTCTTGTTTAGAAAGGGGGCATGCCCTCCAAACACACGGCAGCAGACCTAACATCACGCCCCGGCTGCCAGGAGCCCTGGCAGAACGAAACAGCCAGCAGAGGTGACCCAGCACATCTCTCCGAGGTCTCCCTTTTCTCCCTGAGAAGAGCCCGGGGTCTGTGCATACCGCTTGCCCGTCTCGGCCCCGTGGGCAGGCGACCAAACCAAGAGCTAGGGCGCATCTCTTCGGGTCTCCCTTAAAAATACCCCCATCGGGACATCGGTGTCCAGGGGACGGGGGAAAAAAGAGCCGCTGGACGATGCAGAGCAGAGCTCTCCCCACCCCACCCCCCGGGCAATTGTTCCCTTGAGCCCCTATTAATGCGGGACATATGTTATCCACAGGCAGTAGGCAGCGGGAAGACTTCGCCATCTAACTTGTTGCTCAACTTACGAGGCGGTTCTCATCTTCTCATCAAAAGCCGCCGGTCTTTCTTCAGCCGTATGGACAAAAATGTGAACAACAATGCCCGCCTCCCTTCACTTCAAAAGCTGCCAGCGCAGAGGCTACCCAGAGAATTTTCTCTCCTCCTTTCATTCCCGGTTTGAAAAAAGGCACTACAGGGCCAAGGCGCTCCTAATACTCTTTGATGGGGATTGAATTCATTATCTCCAATAACACAATTGTGCTTGGCCAACGAAAAGAGCAAAGTAATACTCATCTAGAATTAGAGAGCAGGCCTCAGAAGAAAGGGAGCGGGAGGGTGGTGGTGGGGGTGCATTTCAAAGGAAAGGGTGGGGGGGGTGTAATGAGAAAACACCTATATCACAAATTGGCTTGAAAGGAGGGGGTCCCCAGAAGTTTAAACTGCAGAAGTGTATTAAGTGGCGGATTGTACGGCTCCAGGCATGTTGGTGGTCTGACTGCGCATTCCCCCTCCGCTGACCTAGCCGGTAGCAGTGGGCTTGGAGGTTCTTGACATTTCCCTCCAGGGACGGCCCCGAGCCCGGAGGGTTCCGCCCCTCTGCTCCCCGCCGCGGCGCACCCCGGCGCCCGGCCCGTGTCAGCCTGGCCGCCGGCGGGGATCGCCGGCTTGGACTTTGCCCGGGTGCAGCGCAGTGCCCGCCGCCGCTCGCTGCTCGCGCTGCCTCGCCGAGACCCAGCGGCGGTGGGAGCCGCCGCAGGCGCAGAGCAGCCCAGCAGGCAAGCAGTCCTGTCCTCCGAAGTCCCCTCGCCTCCTCGGGACGGCAGGGATACCCAGAAACCTGTCCTAGGGGTCGCGGTGGGGTGTCTCAGCACCATCACACCCCGACACCGTCCACGGCTACGGGAACGCAACAAACCGAGGGCCAGTTCTTGCGCGGGCGGCGGGCGCAGCCCGGGCTACCGCTGGCCCAGCGGAGGAGAGAAAGAGATGGAGGAATGAATGAATGACGGAGCGGATGAATGAATGAACGAACGAATGGAGCGAATGAATGAATAACGCATACACAAATAAATAAATAATAGAGCACAAAACCCAACCGATTGGAAAACCGCTGTGTTAATATGAGAGATTAAAATATTTGCCTGTTTGGCTTCCAGCGTAAATGTTTTCTATCGAGTGTTATCCAAACAGGCTAATTTTCAAAGCCAAGCAAAATACAGCAACGAGAAGCTGAAGTCGTTGCACGTGTGACGGGCGGTGATGGGGCCCTGGGCGGGTGCATTACACGCGTGTCTGCGGGCACGAGGAGCGGCGCCGAGATGGACTAGAGATGCAACCCCCCGTGTCTGACGCGTCCCCGCATACCGGCAAACGCGCATCCATCGCACCACAGACCCCGCTTGTGTTTCCAAACTTCCCAGCGCCCACTGCAAGACCCTATAAGAGCTTAGGCAAGTGCAGAAGTGGGAGCCGCCAGAACCCCCAGAGATGCTTTTCCGAGGCTATGCCCTCTAGGCATTGGCAGTCACACGGAAGGGGGCCAGCAAATCGAATCGGTCACCCAGAAACTTCCTTCCTTCTCTGCAGGGTCAGAGGGACATCACGCTTCCCAAAAGTCAAATTGCACTCTGGGGAACAGGAGTTCTCCCACCCCACCCTAAATGGGCAGCCTGGAACCTTAAACTGGCCAGCCGAGGGTTTCTCTCCGGCAATAAGAGCTCTCATCACCTTCGCTATCAGGTTTGCCTCCAGAAAGGAACACACTGGCCGAACGAGGAGACAGGAGGAGAGAGATGACCTCTTCCAGCCCCCGTGGGGGTTTCATCATGTGCAATAATGCTGACCCTATCACCTTTCCCCTTAGAAGACAAAGCTGACCTTCACAGGACTGGTTTCAGTGGATCCTCACTCATCCTTTTAAACACTCCCTGGGCAGGGGGTAGATTTTTTCTTTTTTCTTTTCCTAATGAGTGTGACCGAGATTACATGGACCTCAGCGGAGTCCGAGGTTCAAGGATTTCAGGATATTTCCCACTTTGGAAAGTGCCATAGAAGTTTGGTTGGTTTTTTGGTGTTTTTTTTTTGTTGTTTTTTGGTTTGTTTTTTTTTTAATTTGAGGGGAAGGGACTCCTTATTTGTTTAAGAAATTTAAATAAATCCAGAATAAGGTGTTTGTTCGCAGGGAAAGCAGTATTAAAATAGTTGAGCTTTCTGCAAAAGTGGGAGCAGACCTCACATTGTTTCTGCTAGGGTCTGTTTAGACCGAGCATGCACGTTAACTGGCTAACTAAGCATTTTACAGCTTGTAATTTACCTCCCCACTCATAATAATTTCTCTAGAGTGTACATTAGATGACCGTATAGTTCATGTCCGAGAATTACTCTTTACAAGTCAGCTTACCTTAACGATCCATGTGCCGTTTATACTTTGACACAATAGACTTTAATTGTTACAAGGCTGTCCTTTGGTCTATGTGAAATAATTTGTTTTGTGCCATAGCACAAACAGGGGATTAGGAGTTCAGGTAAGGAATAAGCAGCAGCAACAACTTAATTCCTAGGCAACAAATATCCTGCTTTCACGCCAGATTTCTCTCTAGTAAAAAGCAGGACATGGCACCATGTCCAGCTCCTCAGACCACTCAGACATTAGTTAGCCTGCATTTCTTTGTGGTTTGAATCTCTCCAGGGTTTCATGCCCTTCATGCCTTCCAGAGTAAAAAAGTTGCATGTAATACTATGCAGTACTAAGCAAAAATAAACACAAGAGATTGACCAAATTAAAAAGAATTCCTTTTTTTTTTTAAATCATGATTTAACAGGCAGAGGTCAAAGGCATCTCTGTAGATCTAATTTTTAGTTTTCTGTTTTTCCAGTGAGATTGGTACAAAGGTTATTGTATTTTAAACTATCACTTTCACTTGGAATGATAGCTGATTTTTCCTCCCCTTGCAATTACCAGTGTATCCCAAATTCAGGTAGAAATCGTACAAAACAGACAGGTATAGGGCAAAGACCCTCTTTGTTTTCCAGTGGCTGGGCACTGGCAGAGCATTGTGGTGGCCCAACCCTTGCCCCTCACCTCTGCCGAGCAGCGGACAGCTGGGGGACACACTCCTGAGTTTCCTTGGGTGTTATAGCAGCATGAACAGCCTGTGTACACATGGCAGGCAAAGCCACTCAGAATATTTCCATCTTTGATATGAACCCAGCAACAAATGGATCCTGAGCTTCAACCCACCAGCTTCAGCCTGTCACAAAACTGGCCTGGGCATTATCAGTGATAGGTGAAATGGGGCTGGGGGGCTTGGGGCTGTGTACGTCCTGTGGGCTCCCACCACCCCTCTCGGGTGTGGGCCACCATGGAGAGATACATGGGCAGTCTTAGCCTGGCTCCTTCACCCTCAGATGTCCTTGCTCATCCCCTTTCCAGGCTGGTGCTGCCCTTCGACAGCAGCAAAGGTGGGAATGACTTGCGCAGACCATGGTCTCCTCAAAACTTAAATCAATACAAATGAGGGACGTACACGTTGATGCAGTAAAAATCTTTTGCGTACCTATATGAGTGCAAGCCACCAGGTCAAACACACTCAAGAGCCAGGATGGATAAGTGAGACAACCAAGAGATATGCAGCAATGCTCTGCTGAGTGAATGTAATTCCAAATGCTTCTTCTTTCCTCGACATGGTCCTTAGGACAAAGCCATCTGACATCCCCCTCTTAATGCCAACAACCAAGAAAAAGAGATGTTCAATGCTGCTGAAGGACGGTCGTGAGGACTCTGGGATGCAGGCAGTTTCTTGTCTTCCATTACCAGCAGCACAGATTAGTGGGTTTCCTTCTGTTGCTTCTAAGGAATCTGGGGGAGACCAGCCTACTGATGAGTTTCTTCTCCACTGGGACAGTGTCACACACCGACACACATAAACAAATGAGCACAAATACACACACACAACCGGGCTCAAAGTGTCCCCAGGGGAGGGCTGCACCGAGAGGTCACCTGCTTAATGCAGGCCCACGAGGACACAACTGTGTGGGCCTCTGCCATGCTCAAGTCAAATGAAGGCTGGAAATACCTTAGTGCCAGAAGCAAGAGGTCTTCAGACGTACTTCCAACCTTTGGTCATCAGCTCTGTAACAGGGACTGTTGTTTCGCTCTGTTACAGAGAAGGTTACAACCTACAGGTTACTGGAATGTAATAAGTAAATAAGACCGAAATAAATAATAGCTGTTCTAAACGCCTCTAAGAGGTCCACAGCACTTTACAGAATGGAGCTGCAAGAGACTTCAAAGATTTTAAAGCAGTAGTTCAGATTTTTAAAGACTGGAAAAAATGTATGAGTTTCTAGACTCGTCCTGAGCCATGAAAATGCGTTTCTTTCACTAAAACCAAAGAAAAGATACAGTGTTTTTCACATATTGTCTGATAATAGGCTTATCTACACAGTAGTTCTCAAGTTTTTGGCAGATGCATATTCATCTGGGAAGCTGGAACATTTCAGTCTACTGTGCTGGCTTAAAGGTTTGCCAACTCCTTTAAGTTTCTGGTAATGTGCAAGACTTGAATACATATTGATATGTTTTCTAAGTCATAAATATGTTCTCGTATATATTGTCTTCATACTAGAAATGCTGGAATAAAATAAAAGCTATGGTATTTATTAATCAGAAAAGAAATGCATAAAAAGGAGTAATACCTTTTTAAATTCGTAATTTCGGAAGGAGGAAGGTCACTGTACTTAACCAGGTGAATCTTCTGTGACTGGGAAATCTAACAACAAATCATCAAAATGTATGTATTTTGGATTGAATAATTCTTAGCAGTCAGGTCCTCCAGACTGCAGCAAATATGCAGCACATGTTGATGAGGTGAAGTATGACAGTGCTGTTCCCATGCCAGTAACCTTACTAAGGAAAAGAAAATAGAGAAGAGGGAAAATCACAGAGAAAACACTAAAAAAAAAGGGAAAAAATGTTTTTCTCAATTTTTTCTCTCGAAGTATCAATGACACCTTTCAATACTGAGCTGCGAACCACAGCTAAACCACTATGAAAATAGTCAATACAGACATACGAGGACACAGAGCTCTTTAATTTCCTGAAGACGCAGGCTGGAGCTCTCCTCAGCTGCAAGGACCTGTGCTCTATAGGCTTTGCGGTTTGGCACGAGACAGCCTGAGGCAGAATGAGGGAGCGGGACACTTGAACAATTAAAGATCTACGTAGGGGGAAAAAAAGTTTTTCCAATATAACACCACTTGAATTACAAATTTGTTGCTCGGCTTACAAAATACAGGGGCGCCTCGAAATGCTCAGAGGAGGAATTAAAGCCGGGGTGGACCTTTGCCATCACGGCAGGTACGGGGCTGCGCTGCCCGGCGCCCTCCCCTCCTCTCCGCGCCTCGCCGGTGTGCGAGCGGCTGCTGCGGCCGCGCCCCTGCCGAGGCGGGGCGGCTCC